>APFE030009921.1:30060-114599 GCA_000404065.3 Pinus taeda
AAGGCCAAAAGGCATGACCAAAAACTCATAGTGACCCTCATGAGTTCTAAATGATGTTTTCAGAATGTCTTGAGTCTTCATTCTGATTTGATGATATCCTGAATGAAGACCTAACTTGGTGAAGTAAATTGATCCATGCAATTCATCCAATAATTCATCAATGACAGGAATGGGGAACTTATCTTTAATAGTGAGCTTGTTGAGCTCCCTATAATTCGGACACATGCGCCATGATCCATCCTTCTTGTGCACCAATACTATTGAGGTAGAGAAAGAACTTTGACTCGGTTGAATTATACCGGCCTCTAGCATTTCTGCAACCATACGTTCAATTTCACTCTTTTGGACATAGGGATATCTGTACGGCCTGATGTTCGGAGGAGCACTTCCTGGAATCAGATGAATAGCATGATCATGATCACACATAGGTGGGAGACCTTTCGGAGTCTCAAATACCCTGGAATGATTTTCCAGGACTTTTTGGAGATCTGGAGAAATAGATGATTCTAATGTGGAAACATCTAGCGAGCATAATTGTGCAATTACACCTCTTTTCTCATTTTTTAGAAGCTTTGTCATACCATTAGAGCTTATTACCTTTCCTGGTTTCCTTGCAATACCCCTTAATTCAACTTCCTTTCATTTCGTAGAAAATTTTATGAAAATTTCTTGAAAATTAAAAGCTAGTGTACCCAGGGATTGTAGCCATTGGACTCCTAGTATAACATAAACACCTCCCATTGGAATTAAAAGCATTGGGCTAGTCAATACATATTCTCCCATGGATAGCTTGATATTATGGCACTTTCCAGAGCAATTTATTGTTCCTCTATTTGCAATCATCACTTGACACTCTAGTGCTGGATATAAGAAGCAATTCAATTCTTTTGCTACCTTACAATGAATAAAATTATGGGTACTTCCTGAATCAGTCAACACTATTACCTTTTTCTTCTTGATTTGTCATTCTATCTTGATGGTTTGAGGAGTGGTGATTCCAACCAATGCATTACAAGATATGGTCAGATTCACTTCTTCTTTATCTAGGCTTTGTTCCTGGAGTATATCCTCTTCTCTTGACCTTTCTTTCTCCTTTTCTTCTTCCTCTTCACAATCTATGTAGAATAATTTCTTCTCAGTACACTTATGACCTTTAGTGTATTTGTTATCACAACTGTAACAAAGCCCTTTTGCTCTTTTTTCTTCCAATTGTTGTGGTGTCAACCTTATAGGTTATGGAAGGCTAGGGGAAACTGCACTTCCATATTTATAGTTGTGAGTGGTATGCTTTATGGTTGCCATAATTTTTCTTTCCATTTTTCTTGCTAACCTAGATGCCTTCTCTAATGAATTAGGTTCCTAAAGGTGAACATCATGTTGGATATTATCCTTTAAAGTCCCTATGAACACATCAATCCTATGGTCCTCTGGAATATTTTTTACCCTTATGTTCGATTTTTGGAACTCCTCAATGTGCTCCATTATTGAACCCTTTTGTTTGAGACTTATCAATTGGCTACAAAAAGTGTTTCTTTTTTAATCCTCATAATGTGCTATCAATTCTTCTGTAAAAATTTCCCAAGGGATAATTTGTTTAAAAGAGAAAAGCCATTGATACCATACAAACTAATTTGGTTCCAAATATAAAGTTGCAATATGTATGTTTTGTGTGTTTTGCACATTAATGAGATCGAAAAATTGCTCCATCTGTAATATCCATGTTGCGAGATCCTTGCCATTAAACTTCCTCATATTAATTTTTGAAATATGGTGGGTCTTCAATCCAACATTAAAGTCTATGGAATCATGATTAACATTTCTTTTGTTCTCATCATGAGTTTCCGTTACTAGCCTTTCACCATTAGTGACCATTTCTTGTAGCAACTTATTCAAATGTATCTTCAATTCTTCCATCTTATCATCCATGCCATCCATTTTAGCGTCCATGCCATTCATCTTAGCATCCATGCCATTCATCTTAGCTTCCATGCCATCCACCTTAGCTTCTACGCCTTTCTTTAAACAATCCATCTTAGCTTCTACACCTTTCTTTAAACCATCCATATTAGCTTCTACAACTTTCTTTAAACCATCCATCTTAGATTCTATTACTTTTTGTGCAAGTGACACTTGTTGCACTTGATCTCGTAATTTTGATATATCATGTTACATTTCTTCCTCTTCCTCATGAGTCATGCTAGAGCTTTTAGGTTGCTTATTAGGTGTTTTCATTTTCTTTCCTCAAGGAATCAATTATCGATAATAATGCTTTACTATGCCCTTTGAATTCCTTCAAACTAATTTTTCAAACCAAGCTTATGCAAAAATTTAAAAAACTACACACCTTTTTTCACTTTGTAGGATCTTGATATTGAATCTGATGTATATATATAATTTTGGATCATCCAGTGTTGAAATTGCGACCTGTAGTAGCCCTTTGCATCCCCTTTCCAATGCCACCAGTCTGATCCAAATTGGATTCTCCAAGGAAGAGTTATGTAGAATCTCCCAAGATGACCTGATTATAAACCTTTCCAGAAGAGAAAAATTGTATGAAGTTCCATGTGTCATTGTTTTGACCTTTGGCTATGAAAAATATAGACATGAAACTACATTTTGTCCTCTTTCTATACCTTCTTACAACATTTCAATATGATGCTCAGAGAGAAAGTCATGACTATTTTCCCCAGGTCACCTGTTTGGAATGTAATTCAGGAGTTTGCAAGAAGACCAACTTCCTCAGATAATATCTCGGCAAATATAGTGCGAAAAGCTCTTAAATTTGGACCTGAGGTTCAATGTGATTTCATCTAAAATAGGTTTTTTTCGATTTTGAAACATCGCAGAAGAAACATTATAGCAAAAATGCCACAATGACCCATTTGGTGCAGCGAAACCCTAGAATCAAAAGCTCTGATACCAAATGTTATGAAACCAGCTCACAAAAAGATAGAAAAGATAGTTGAACGCCTTAGAATTTAGCCTCTTCGAGGGGGTAACCTCCTTTACATTACACAAAAGAACAATTCTTGGATGATTCAAATGAAAAAACCACCTTTCTATATATAGGAGTCTAAGGGGTCATAATATAACCAAGCCAACCTATCAATAATAATATAATGGCATAAAAATAACAATAGAGATATTCTATGGGGCACAGTAATAACAATATGGGGACAATAGGGGCACAACAATATTAATGAGGGATACAACTACAGTATTAATGGGGGCATCACTAGTATTATAGGGACCTACCACCAAACAACCATAAATCATTTACCAATCCACCATAAATCATATACCAGACAACCATATCAAGCTTATTTTCCTCAATTGGAAAACAAGGAAGGATACATAGCTCGCATCTGATCCACCATCTTCCATGTAGCTTCATCAGGCGCAAAGTGCTTCCATTACACTTTAACTTGCTTGACTGCTTGGTTTTGGAGCATGAGAACCTTTTTCTGCAATATACATTGAGGCTCTGGATGGAATTATCCATCTAGTTCCACCTGTAATACAGACCAATCAACCACGTGTTCAACATCCTTAACACACTTCTTAAGCAAAGATACATGGAAAACATCATGGACTTTCACTGTTCGAGGAAGTGCAAGTTGATAAGCTGCTAGCCCAATCCTCTTAATGATCCATGGTTCCAACTTGGAACATGAGCTAATCATCATGGATCTCTTCTTTGGTTTGATGCGCAAGTATACATGTTCCCCAACTTGGAAATCCTTGAACAACTTGTTCCTATCTACATACTCTTCTCCCTATCCTATTTTGCCTTTAAATTCTTCTTAATTACCTTCATTACCTATTCCTTGTCTGTCAACATATCTGGTCCAATCAATACCTTGCTAACTGGATCACTCCAACTCATTGGAGTGTTACAAATCTACCCATACAATGCCTCAAAATGACTCATCCTCAATGACTCCTGATAATTATTGTTGTATGTGAATGCTAGAAAAAGGAGATACTCTTCCCACTTCCACTATTGATGCATCACATAAATCCTCAACATGTCCTCTAATATCCTGTTGACCCTCTCTATCTGTCCATCCATCTATGGATGATAAGTTGTGTTGAAGGCCAACTATGTGCCCAAGCCTAGTAATAGCTCCTTCCAAAACTTGGAAGTGAACTTCACATAGCTGTGTAACACAATATTCTTTGGAACTCCATGCAGTCTAACCACATCTTGGATGAATATCTCGGCTACATCACTAGATGAGAATGTAGACTTTACTGGAGTGAAGTGTGAAAACTTTGTTAACCTGTCCAAAATGATCATGATGGAGCCATGTATTATGTACATGGTGTACATGTTATGTTGTGCACATGTGGTATTATGTTATGTGTATCATGTATTCATTGTTTCGGGACATTTATTTATTGTGTTGTACTTTCTATACATATGTGTGTTATGTTGTACACAAGGTGTAGGTTTATGTATCGTGTGGTACACCATATGTGGGTGTATGCTTTTGATTTAAATTGTGTCTATGTGTATGTGATTAAAGAGAAGGAACAGGGTGCTTTCCGAGTGTGGAAATCGATTCAGTGTGTGTATGGAATGTACGAGAATAAAGGTAGAAGCAAAGAACCGATTGAAGGATAAGTATAATTATTTCATTTTAGTGTTAATTATGCTTGTGATCTATGACTCTAGTTTATGACAATTACATGTGATATAGGATTTTGATTTATGATGTTTGCATTTTTAGCTAACCAGATGTGATATGTTTATACATGATGATTTGATCAAAGAGCTAGTTTGACTTGTTGTGACAAGAAGTAAAAAGATTGTAGGTGTACCTTATTGAAAAGCTACCAATGAGGTATGGTTTGAATTTATTTTGAATCTAATGGGAATTATGTGCTTGGTATAGGAAAGCATGGAAATTCCCAGTTTGGGTTTTTGGAATTAGTTGTCAAGGAATTAGTAGCAATAGGAAAAGGAATTGGATCAAGCAATAGTATGTTGGCAAAGCACTTCAGGAGTAGGGCCATTGTACGACACTAGTATCAAATTATGTCCATTTATTTCCATGAGAATTCTATGACTGGTATGATGATTTTGAGGCAAGGGTATGCCTTGGTTTTTGGACCTTTTGATGTGAGGAAACCTTGCCAGGGCATGGATCGCTAGAGGGATTATGTAGTAGAAAATGGGATGCAAACGAAACTTGGAAGATGTGTGACCGTATGGAAGGGGGTGACCAAACTTCTTGAGGGACTATGTAGTAGAGAAGGGAAAGTAGGGGAATGAAATTGTTTTTGGTCATTAGCATTTCCAGATGGAACCAAAAGTACATTAGGAGTGTACCCTAGAATAATGAGTCGGTAACTCTTCACTGATGCAATAGTTAGTTCCAAGATTATAGTGTTGAACATTAGATTTGGACATTGGTTTTGATAGTGGGTTCTGGACTTCCTGGGAAGGAGGTGAATCTTGGTAGTACTTTTGAGGGTGGAGGTGTGATCTTGTGGATTCCCTTGTTGTTGATGCAGGCATCATATGCTTATATTTGTTGGTTGAGAAAATGTGCATATTTATATATGTGTTTATTATTGTAAATATTGTATCACGCTAGGTTTATAAAACTCCATAGACAATAGGGAAAATTTTAAGGATGGAAAATTATCTTGAAGTTTAAAAAAATTGGCGAATCTCACTAGTCCCTAATATGCAAACTATAGAATGTTTGTTGATTTATTTGTAAAATTATTCAAATTTATAATGATTTTTTTATATATTATCTATATAATGCTGACAATTCTTAAGGTAAAATCATTTTATATTGTAATATTTGGGATAATCATTTTTATAAAAAATAGAAATTGTTGAATCTTTTTTTTGTTTGGAAAAATTATAGAAAATTAGCCCACATGTGAATATTAACCCCTAAAATTTTCCATGATAGACAATATAGTTATTTTCTAGTTGAAGAAAATGTGGATGAGTATTTTTGTGTTGCTATTGTAAATACCATATGACCTATGTTATAAAGCTCCAATAAATAGTATGTTTGTCATGTTTTCAACATTGGTCATTGTAAATAATGCAACGAGCTATGTTATAAAGCACCATAGGCACTATGTATTGTTTTCAATGGTTTTCTAGTCATAGGTATCATAGAACACTGAGGATGGTGTTCTCCCAAGGGGGAGGGATTTGTAACAGCTCCTGGTTGATTTTCCATGTTTATATATATATATATATAATATATATAAGCCAATGTCATAAGTTATGTATTCCAAGCTAAATGGTGGTCAAAACATCCTCATGGGTGTCACTTTCAGTTTATCATGGCTACAAAAATTTCCAAAGGCATTAGCAAAGGAAAAGAAGAAATAATTGACATTAATTTATGAAAATAATGGAACATAGGAGAAAAGGAAGGTGAAAGGTCACATAATTTCATGTGAGGAAAATTGAAGAAAAAATTAAAGAAAATGAAGAAAATAGAGGCCTCAATGATAAAATGGCTTGTGAGGACCAATTCACATTTTTTGTCAGTTTCACCTTTTGTTAGTTCAGTTTTTGGAGATCTCTCTCTATTCTCTATCACATACTCTCGTACACTTAGAGGAATATTGGAGCATTATTGGACCATGCTTGGAGAATTGTAGTTTTCATTGGATTTGGAGAAAGAAGGAAAAGGAAAAGAAGGAAAGTGCAAGGGGATAGTAGGATTAGTAGCTACAACAGGATTTATTTGCAAGTATTGTGTTGGATGTATGATTCCCTTAATAGTTTTGGCATGCATGGTATATGCATGGATTTATTTGGTTATGATATGTCATTGGCATGGAGGATTTCTAGGATTGACAATGGTTTTTCCTAGCCTTTCCATTTCCTTGATAGACATAGTGTTGTGGGTTTTTCCACTTATTAGTTTTGATTGGTGCTCAGGTTCCTTATGGTTGTGGGTTGAGTTACTAGTTCCTAGAGCCATTGGTTGGAGCAAACAAACTAGAGCCCTGGAAGAACTTGGGTTAAGTTACTTGTGCTCGAGCCTTGATTGGACAAATTCTTTATAGCCCTTGGTGGGTTGAATTACGAGTCTTAGAGCCTTGGTTGGAGAAACAATCTAGAGCCTTGGAAGGTTGTGGGCTGATTTATTAGGTCTTGAACCCATGGTTGGGACAAACACAATGGAGCCCTAGACAACTTGGGTAGAAACCGATGTGGTGATGGTTAGTGATGTGCAACCATGAGGTGAAATCACTAGTTGAGGTTTGAGGTGGTTTTGCCTCTGCAAGCCCTATATTGGTTTGGGTTTGGTTATTCCATAAGACCTTATATTCATTCTTGAAATATGGTGTGGAGGTGATTGGATGAAAGAGAGAATTGGTTCAGCCTAATCTATGGTCAGGTGGTATGTGGAAGTCCTTGACTTGGTTAGATTTACATATGTAATAAGATATCTTTCACTCTTGTATTTCCATGAGTAATTATACTTGTTATTACATGGATTTGATGGTTGTTATATCATGGTGTATATGTTTTTCATTTGTTTGTTATATGCTAGTTATAAGATATATATTGGTTATGCCTCTTGATGTGTTTTGATTTGTTGATGAATGATTAGTGAATGCATGGGATAATATATGTTATTATAGATATTATGAGAGAACATTAGGCCTTATTAATGACTCTTAGATACATATCAGACCCCTATGCTTAAATATGCTTCCATCACTTGTAGATTAAATGATGACCATATGTTTAACTAAATTACTATCATGGTTATGCATGGTTAGGTCATGTCGTTGATCAATTTTTTTGTTAGAGTATTTATCCTTGTGTCATATACCATTCTAGAAAGTCTCATCAAGTTCTGAGAAGTGATCTAGAGACTAGCCCTAAAAAGGTGGCTTTGATTATCGGGTCATAGACTCAAAATTGAGAAATTTGGAATGCATTTGCATGGTTGTATTTTTATGCCTGCTACTGGAGGATTACAGTTGCATGGATGTAGTATTATTATTGAGACTGCAAGTCTAGGTTAGCGAAATAACTATTTATCTTATGATTTGGGCAATGGGAGTGGTTTTTTAGCCTCTAAGTGTCCTGTAAATCCTCTAGGTTTTTATTTTACGGTTGATAGGTTCAATTGTCGGCCCCACTTCCATAAGTGAAACTCGAAGAATGGGTCATGTCCTAGTTGCTATTCTTCTCATCTTCACCCTTGTAGGTTGGTGGAACTGGGTAGATATGGGAAGGGTGGTTACAACAAGTGGAAAAAATCATCAAAGGAACATTGGCACACTCTAAAGGGTCGAATGGGTGAGTCGTTGGGTCTTCGGGCCTTCACCATGTGCTCATGTGCTCAAGGATAAAGAGAGCATGCACTATCACACTGTGAAGGGATTAAGAAATGCATTGACTAGCCTGTAGGACTTCATAATGTGCTTAAAGACAAGGAGGGTGCACTGGCGCACCCTAAAGGGTAGAAGGAAGATGTGTCACGTGGAATGAGTCGATGTTGAGGACAAGATTGACCTTCCTAGTATATAAAGATATCTAGTGACAAGCAAGCCAATCAAAACAATCTTTCTCTAAATATGCAGTTAAAACAAAGGCAAACAAGTGTTTTAGGCCTACCTTGGGTCCAATGCAATTTTGTGGAAGCCTCACTCCCTCGCTCCAAATGAGCTTCCTTGAAGTGTAATTCTGCAAACACAAACAAGCAAACCAGATTAAATAGAACCTGAAAAGCTAATATCATAAAGCATATTCATCATAATGATCAAGGAGATTATGAAACAAACCACATAAGACAAATTGTTGAGAAAAATGAATCTGATTGTATTAAATCAAATGAAAGAAGAACTCTACAACATGTGCCTTGATGATGTACAAGCTCCTCCCAGGGTCCGACAAGAAGTCTCCTCTACTTTGACAAGTTTCACTCACTTCCCAATGAAACCAAAAGGTATGTGATCTCTCCTCTCAAGTTTAACTAGGAAGTCCCAATTCCATCAGCATTTACCCTCAAAATGTTCAGCTTCTAACCTCTCTAGAAACTGACCCAATGCCTTAATTTATAGTGCAATGGAGGGAAGTTACTAGGTCCTCCTTCAAAGGGATAAAGCCCTCCTTCAAAGGGATAGCTCCTCCTATCAAGGGATTAGCTCCTTCTCTTTGGGATGCATGAACCACCTTGGAGCGAACAATCCACGTCAAAATTCCTTCTAGAAACATCTAGAATTAACCCAAAGTGAGTTTTTTAGAATAAACTTGCGCCTTTTTGACTTTTACAGGGGTACACACCCACCCCTTTACAGACAGAGCGTGCAGATACGGAGCTAATATGAACAAAGAGTGCAGGCCTGCAGGCAAAAGTGAGAGAAAGAGCGGAACCAGAGTTTTATTGATTTTCAATGTCTTTCTCTCATTTGCAAAGCTTGACATAAAGAGCTAAGGTCTGAGACTTGCTTAGGAGGCCAATATAAGTGATGATAGACCCATACTGACTGCAAATAGTCATGGTGACGATATTTTTGTGTAACAGATACATGTTTCAAATCATAGATCCAAGGAGCAACAGCAAAAGATTTGGATCTCATTTGTAACTTTACTTTTCCTTGTAGCATTAAGTGGAAGTTCCAAGAGTGACATAAAAAGGAAGATTTGTTGACAGAGAAGCTTCAAGAGGAAGATTTGTGAAATCCAAAAATAAGCCATAAGAGAAAGATATGTGGTGCCCATGTCATGGCCTCAAGTAAAGAAGAATTGTTATTCTTGTTTGAAAGTTACTGAGGGAAGAAGAATTTTTGAAGTGATGGACCACAATGAGCAAAGAAAATAGGTTTGAATGATTTGGAATGCAACTATTTGAATGAGTTTGGAAATCAAATTCTTAGAAAATGATGACCACTGTATGACCATTGGTGGAGAAGCAACATTGTTCAAATTATGGACTAGTGAGATAAGATAGAAGATCGCACTACGTTGTGCCATTGTGATTGCTTCATGTTTGCATTGAGTAGTTTTGAGAGTATGCGTGTGGAGCTATGCGTAGGAGTTGTTGATGTTTTGTTGGCCACTTCTCATCCATTCTATCTACTCCCTTTCTATGTAATAGATCGATGTTGTGTGGAAAGTTGTTTCTTACGACGGAGAGGTGTTTATATGTGTTGTTGAATTGATAAATTGCTATAAATACTTGTGTGGAAGAATAAGCCCGAGGAAGCCTCCAGCATGGGAAATGAGTGTAAGCATGAGCTTGAGGAGCATTGGATTGAAAAGTCATTGTGTTGGATTGAAGAGTTGCATTGCATGACCAATTGTAAATCCTATGTCTACATGATGCCAATGATCTATGTTTCGTTTAATATGTGCGTATGGGCCAATTGAATGTGGAAAAACGATCCTATATGTCACTATATTTTCTATCATTGCAACAATTAAATTGTTAAAAGTGGTGAAGTAATGTAGAGACAAAAACACATTTTGAAGGAAAAGCCAATAGTGAAGTTGTTGTAGCGTTGGGCCTTGAGTGTAAGCATTAGAGCATGTGCAATGTATAAAGTGCATGGAATTGTAGTGTTGTAAAGTGCTTCCAATTATAAGAGGTAAATTTTGATAAAGTTGTTATGAAAAGTATTTGGGTGAAAGCATATTCTATTTGATTTCATGTGTAGAACTTCCTCGACGGGTTGTTGTTGAAGAAAACAATCATACGTAGAAAAGTTCGTGAATTAGTTTGTCACATTTCAAAAAATTGGAAGGGCACGAAAATGATTTATGAAGCTATCCATTGAGGAGAGAAATGACACATTGCGCATAGGTAATTACATGGGAGCATTTAATTGATGTCATATAACGACAAAAATATAAAAAAAAATATTTGATATGTCCTTGAAAAGAACGATACATTTACAAGGCATTGTTGGAATTATGATACAAGCGTTTTCCTTGATGGAAACTCACTCACAGGTCAATTCAGTTTTGGTAAAATGCAACTCACAGTACAACAAGTATATTTAGAGGTTACAGGGCAATGGTATAGAAGAACAGGAATATGGAACCAACGTCTACTGACCAGAATAGAGAAGGTAAAGGAAAAAGCTGATACACGCTGGTCCACTTAGGCAAAAGAATGTATACACATTTTTCCACATAACAAAAGGAGTATATACGTGTACACACACTCCCACAGAAAGAAAAACACGTACATGATTGGAAAACCTAGGTTTTGGTCTGAGGTATTTGGTCTGTAGTATTGACCCTAGGTATTTGGTCCGTGGTATTGACCCTAGGTATTTGGTCGAAGGTATTGGTCCTAAGTGGTTTTGGTCCAAGGTATTGATAGAGGGCCTAAAGCTATATAAGGAGTAGAAGGTCATAAGGCCAAGTGTAAAAGTGTATGGGTTTCTAAGGAATACTTCTATCTGAAGTGTATTCTATGTTGTAGGGGCTATGTTTATGATTTGATCTAAAATACTTTGGCACCTTGAATTCAATGTTGGATCAGGATCATGAGACCTGAAGTGACTTATTATTGGATGATCTGATATTAGTTGGGCTAGATCTAACTGTGTACACCTGTTTTATTCTTTAAATGTCATGATCTGGGTTTGTCTGAAGTTTAGAAGTGCGGAAAAGTTATGAGTTGATATTTGCAGATATGTACGATGGTTCATCTCTTTAAAAGAACGTGTACATGTAGGTTATACTCTTCAAAATAGCATGTAAAAAAGAAAAGCTTCTTTTTTAGATCTGACTGATCTATCTGATCAAATTTGGTTGTTTTACTATTGTCCATCAATGAAGTCTTCTTAGATATGAATGTAAAACTAAATGCATAAGGAGGTTGGTATTTGATTAATTGATTGTATAAGTGAGAAGAAGTGATCTTTGTTAGTGCCTATGTAAAGCTTTTTAAGCTGATAGTAGATATTTAGTATATTGCTGGTTGGTACAAACTTGATTCAAAAGTTTATGTTTGTAGTAGTTTTGAAGGTATACGCGGGTTTGATTAACAGAAGTAGCGTATACACGCAGTTTGGGTTCATCCAAGTAGCATATACACTCTGATACATGGTTTTTGAGGTTACAACTAGTTCTGAATGATGATGCAGGTTTTTGGGTTCAACACAGTGTTCTAGTATCAGTGATCTGATTGTTCAGATTAACTTAATGTTGGTTGATGTAGTTTAAGTTTAAAAGTTTTTTATGGGTCCAGTATGAAAATTGGATGAAACGTGGCCTTCAAATTGTGGTGTTGTGATCCAGGAGTATTCAGTCTGAAAAATTCATGTAACATGGTCCCTAGAGGAAGAAAGAAGGTCGTATCCTTCTATAGGTCGGTGCCTACATACTAGTAAAGAAATTGGCTTGAACAAGAGCTAGGGGGTTGCAGCTCCCTTCCAGTAGAAGCTAGAAAATGAGAGAAGGTTGTAGTCTTCTATAGGTGGGTGCTTGTGTATTGGTATGAGTCTATACCAGTACAAGATTGTAAACATATTTTCTTTTTATTGAAAGAAGACAGAGATGACAATAGCAGGTGGTTTTCACCCACATTGGATTTCCACCTTAAATCTTGGTGTTCATGTGTGTTGCTTATGTGTGATGCTTTATTCTACTTTTACTGCATTGTCTAATAAGTCACTGATGTACTGGTTTAAGATCAACATATGATAAATTTTCTAAATCACAAGTTCTCTGGATATACACTGGTTTCTCTAATCACAGTTGCGTGTACACACTAGTTCACTTCACTGAAGTAGCGTATATAAATCTGTTTGGGAAATAAAATTATTGGTCTGATAATACTGATTCACTCTCCTCTCAATATTATTTCGAACAGGGATTAGTATTTCTTTTAAATAAATGTATGAGACTTGTTTACTTTGGTTGTTTCCAAGCTTTATGTATGCCTTTCATGAGAAATTGGGAGACAAAATAGTGGTGTAATGTGAAGTGGGGATTTTTACATTAGAAATCACATATGTGTGCTATGTGACGACTGTAATTGAGTTTGATATGGCCATTGAATTAGTTAAAGTGTCTCTTTTGGAGAGATAATGTGTGCTACAATTTTTTAATTTTGTTGTAGTGCAGTAATAAAGTAAACTTTGTAAATTTTTGGAGTGATAAGATTCTAAATTGAAGGGTTTGAAAATTCATTTTTTATTTGATCCAAGTCCAAATTTGAGTCAAAATCAAGTTGAGAATCATTAATGAAGATGAGTTGAAAATCCAAGAAATGTTTGTAAGGGTTCATTTTGAGTGGTAGCCAACACTGTAAGCTTGTTAAAATGAAATCAAGTGAGCCTGCAATTGACAGAAGAAAGGCACAAATCTAAGATCAAGAAAGCATGAAATTCAAGAAAGAAAGTTTAAGCAAACAAGTTCAAGCAAGTGAGTTAAAATGGATCAAAATATTCGATTGTTAGATTTTATGAACAATCTGATAGTATCCACTACTGAGGAAACAATTAAAGTTATCAAATTCACTTTTGCTGATATTAAAAGGCATCTACATTATTCACATGATACTATTGAGCTTATCCAACTTGAGTCACAACTACAACGAGATGAGTTGATGCAGATACAACTTCAAATGTTGATTCCATGCCACTCAACGATACAACCTCAAGTGTAGAATTTGTACATGACCAAGTTTAACTTTCTTGTTCCAAGACAATCATCAAATTGTGGGAAGAAATCAAATGCAACAAAAATCGATGCGGTTTAGGATATGGAAAAGATGAAAACAAATTGCATATCCCAGATTATTACAAACCAATTAAATTCATCAGTGGAATTTTTCTTGATAAAGAAACATCCAAAATCAGTGAGAAAGTGCAAGAAAAGTAAAAATACCAACATTGTCAATGAATTGGTCATATGGAAGATCATTGTTTTGATCTACATCCTTGTCACTATTGTGGCAAGAAGAATCACTCATTAGAGAGATGTTGAAAATGAATAAAACCAACCAGATTGAAGCTTAGTTATGCATGGATTGATTCTTGGGAGTGGTTGTCAAAATTCAAATGATTATATATGTTTTGTCACATAATTTAATCTCACATAAAGATAAACATTGCATCCAATAGTCAAATGAAGATGGTACTCTCAAGTGTTTGAAAGGGGGAGTACAATGGTGAAACTCTCCTACATATTAAGTGGGGGAGTTCAAAATCAAGTGAATTGGTCTCTCCTTTCAGTTGACAAAGGGGGGAATTTATGAAGAAATTGAAATTGAAATGATGATGATGGTTGTCAGACTAAACGTTTCAACATGTTATGCAACCAACTCACAAAATAGAATAAGAGATAGATTAATGACTTCAAAATAAGCCTCTTCGAGGGGCTACACTAGTAGTATAGGGACCTAACATGCCCCTCTCCTCCAAAAAGTGTTGTCCTAAATGCTTGAGTAGTTTTGGATGCTTCTGTATAAAATTATCATCCTCCCATGTGAAATATTCAATGGGTAAGTTCTTCCACTTGATGAGATACTCTGAAATTGATCAATTTCATAGCTGTCGGGTTGTTGTTTCCATGACATCTTTAGATTTCACTATTATTTTTCCTTCCTCTAAAATTTTTTGCAATATTGTTTGAACTAGGATATTGTCACCTATAACCTTATTTAAGCATGAAACATCAAAAACTGGGTGCACATGGGAAGATGTAGGAAGCTCCAATTTGTATGCCATAGTACCAGTCTTTTGCAACACCTTGTAAGGGCCATAGTACTTTGGTGATAATTTATTATCCTTCTTAGTTTGATTGAGGGACATTTATTTGTATGGTTGTAGCCGTAAAAATACGTAGTTGCCCACATCAAAATTTCTTTCAATACGATGTTGATATGCCTATTGTTTCATTCAATTCTACACGAACATGGGGTTATCCTTTTGGAGAACTTGTTGTTGATGCTCAATGTGATATTTCACTACTTGAACTTTTTTCCTCTTGATACGTATTTCTATATTGAGAGTTTGAGGAGTGGTAATTCTTGCGAATGCATTACAAGATACGGTTGGCTTCATTTCTTTAGGGTTGGTTCCTAGTGTATATCCTCTTCTTTTGATGTTTCTTGATCCTTTCTTCCTCCACTTCAGAATCTATGTAAAATAATTTCTTCTCGACACACTTATGACCTTTAGTGTATTTTCTATCACAACTATAACAAATCCCTTTTTCTCTTTTTTCTTCCAATTTTTGTGGTGTCAACCTTGTATGTTGTGGGAGGATAGGAGTAATAACACTTCCATCTTTATTGTTATGATTGGTCCACTTACTTGTTGCCATAATTTTTCTTTCATTTTTTCTTTCCACCCTGAATGCCTTCTTCAATGAATCAAGTTCCCAAAGGCGAACTTGATGTTGGATGTTATCCTTTAAATTCACTATTAAGACATCAATCCTATGCTCCTCTGGAATATCTGTTACCCTAATATTCAATTTTTGGAAGTCCTCAATGTGCTCCTCCATTGAACCCTTTTGTTTGAGATTTATCAATTGGCTAAAGCAGGTGTTGCTATTTGTATCTTCATAATGTGCTATCATTTCCTCTACAAAAATTGACTAGGTGACAAGTGGTTTATGAGAACAAATCCATCTATACCATACAAACTGATTGGCTTCTAAATATAAATATGCAATACATAACTTTTGTGAGGGTTTCACATCATGAAGATCAAAATATTGCTCCATCTGTAGTATCCATGTTATCAGATCCTTGCCATCAAAATTCCTCATATCTAACTTTGGAATGTGGTGGTTCTTAAACCCCACATTGGACTCTCTTAAATATTAATTAATATTCCTTTTGTCTTCATCATGATTTTCATGGATTGCCTTGTCACCACTGGGACGCCTTTCTTATAGCAACTTTGCCAAACCTTCCTTCAACCCCTCTATCTTGACATTCATCATTGCTTCCATGTCTACTTTTAAACCATCATTCAAAATTACCATATCCCTTTTTATACCATCTATCTTAACATTCATCATGGCTTCTAGTTCATTTTTTATTACTTTTTGCGAGAGGGAAATTTGTTGTGTTTGGTCTTCGATTTTGATATATCATGTTTCATTTCTTTCTCTTCTTCATGTGTCATAGTAGGGATTGTGCGATTCTTATTAGGTGTTTCCATTTTATTTCTTTGGGGCATCAATTAATGATAATTATTCTTCACTATTCCCTTTGAATCACTTCAAACTAATTTTTCAAACAAAACTTATGCAAATTTTAAAAATTACACACCTTCGTTTTTTGCTTTGTAGGAGCTCGATATTGAATCTTTTGTATCTCTGTAATTTCAAATATCCAAGGTTTTAAATTTTTGCCTATAGTATCCCTCTAAGTCCTCGTTCCAACCCCACAAGTCTGATAGATATTGGATTCTCGAAGAAAGAGTTATGCCTAATATCCCACGATGGCTTGATTATAGACTAGTTCAGTAGAGTGAACTTGTACAAAGTTCCACGTGTCACTGTTTCGATTTTCAGCCCTGAAAATGATACCCAACATTCTACCTTTCATCCTATTTCTTTCATGTTTTACAAAATTTGAATCCTATTCTCAGAGAGAAATTTATGATTATTTTCCCATGGTCACCTATTAGAGATCGAATTCGAGAGCCTACAAAAACCCTAACTTCCTTGGACCATATCTCTGAAAACGTAGAGATACAAGATCTAAAATTTGGATACAAGGTTCACCACACGTTTGTCTCAAATGGGTTTTAATTTTATCTTCTGAAATTTCGTAGCAAAAACGTTATGGAGAAAATTTCACAATGACTTGTTTGAAGCAATGAAAGCCTAGAATCCAAAGCTCCGATACCAAATGTTATGCAACCAACTCACAAAATAGAAGAAGAGATAGATCAACGACTTCAAAATAAGCCTCTTCGAGGGGCTACGCTAGTAGTATAGGGATCTAACACAACAAAAACACAATTTATTAGTGGGCATCAAATTTTCCAGTGCGCAAGCAATTGGGATGTTGGTTGAGAGAAAATGTGGGCATTTTTGTTCACTTGGATGGTCATTGGACCTAGCAAAGGATAGATGGATCCTTTTGAATTGTAGATTGGCATTAGATTGAGTTTTCAAGAACTTTTAGGTATGTATTAGACTTGCAGCTCATTCAATTCTCTTGGTTCATTTTCTTCATATTGGAGTTTTTGTCATCTAGTTTTGACAGTTTTTTAGGTAGTTCTTCATTGAGGCTCTTCTTGGCAGTTTCAACATGAGGACTTAGATATGGTATTGGGTTCTTACTTTCAACTTATGATCGAGGGGGGAATGTTACCCTCATACTCACATAAAAAATAATAAGTCCAAGTATTCACAAAATAATGAAATTATGAAATTATTAATCAGGGAAGTAGACTTACTCTAGAAGTCTACGTATGACCAAAGATGAGGATAATGAGATAAGTTAGGGATAGAGATCACACATAGTTAGATAATATATTTATGGAGATATTCATAAATATAATGTGGAGAAAGTTATGAAGGCTAAATGAATTAGCCAAATTGGTAATTTGTTATGAGAACCTCGATTCTATAATACGAGGCCTCACGTGTGAGAGAATTATGTATCATTATTTTCTAAGTATGCAATTGGGCTTAAAAGAATTTTTTTGCCAAAGTTTCTATCTCTTGATTTTTTTTTCATTAATTATTTTCATCCAATTCATTGGGATTGTCTTTCATTTTTAACCATTGGGTGGTTCTAGATCCTAATTTGGTGGATCTTTTCTTTTCTTTAAAAGCTTGCAGATCCTTTTTTTTTATGGATCTGGTCTCCTAGAATTATGGAGTCATGGAAATGATTTAAATCGCTATGTGGGCCTTTTTTTGGGGGAAACCTTTTAGGTAGGTTGTTGAGGAGCTTTGTAATAGCTTGAAGATTGAATATTGTATTGAGGGAAAATGTAGCCTCCTTGTGCTATAAAATGTCTTTTATGTGATTGCCTTTGGCCCTTTTGTGAGAAGGAAGCTCCTTATGGAGCATGATCCACATTTTGTGAGATGTTTTCAGCCATTTATGTATGCATGAGATTAACTCAATTTCAATAAAGTGATTCATATATATAATTTTATCACATGGACAACGAAATTTTATGACCAAGAGCCTACAAATAATCTGAAGAGCTTCTAGCTCTTTGCTATGGATTCAGGGAAGCCAAAGGGCTTATTTGGAGGTATTTTTAAGCCCAAAAAAGTAGGGAAAATAAATAATAATATTATGTGTAATTTGAAGAGCTTTAGCTTGAGAGCTAGTTTCAGAATCTAGATTAGGGACAAAAATAACTCAAAAATCAAAAGGCACGGAATCACTTGAAACCTAAACGAATGCATCCATATTGGAAATATGATTCCAACGTAACTCATTTCAGTCAAAACAAAGTTCGTATGAGGAAGATTTTGTGTTCTGTCCGCTTTTCCAAACATAAGAAATAAAAAAAAAAACGTATAGTCACTGCACAGTCAGCAGTCTGTACTACTGACATGGTAGGTGTCTAGGCAAGTCAATGGGATGGTCAATGTTCAATCAGGGTTCACCAAGTGGCGTATTTCTATTGGTTTGTAGGTTGGTTATTTGGCTCCATTTAATTGGTTTGAGGTGAACCAATGAGTAAGGGACATGTGGCAAGCTCGGAGGCCACCATGTGTCCCTCCCTAAAGGAATGGTGTCAATGGCACGTTTTATCAAAATTTTTGGGCAGGTCGGCAGAGTCGAACCTGCGACCTCGCCTGAGTAGACCACATGACTTACCACTATTCCACCGCTATGTGTCTTAACATATTATGGTTTGAATTTCTATTTGGTGTTAACATGGTGGAGTTTGGTGGTAAAACTGTCGATGGTTACCACTGACATGTGACCACACCACTTAGAACCAGTGGCTAGCTAACCCATAGCACAAATGAAAAAACTGTAACCATTAACAGTTACCACCTCCCATGTGAGTAGTTGCGAAGAACCGAAGGCTGCAACAAACCTTAACCGCCTCATTTTCTATAATGGTCAATGGTTAACTCTGCATGTGACCACACCTTAACCATCTGGTGACCAGTGCAAACCGTAACTATCAGCTCATTGTGATGGGTAATCTGCATGTGACCGCTACAACAAAACTACAAAGCTAACAGTTAGCATGACCGCAGATTAAGCGCTAATCCAATTTTATATGATTAATTAAATTGTGCTTAATTTAATTAAATTGCAAGTTTAACTTGGCGGAGAAGTTGGTGGTATGATAAATTTGGAGGTTGGAGGTTCCCATTTTTTGTGGGACTAACTGGAGTTCTCCATTTTTAGAGGATTTTTCCTAGGGGAAACTATTTTTGCCATAACATTTGAAAAATTCGACCAAATTGGGATCTAGAAAAGGTGTTCCTAGATGATTTTGATGTTTTGAGCACATTGAAGTAGGTTTCAGGAGTAGTAGAGAACTGTAAACATCAATTTTTTTCCATATTGAGATAATATAGAGGCCCAAGCCATGGAAGCTGGACCAAGGAGATGTAGTTGAGGAGGGGTGAACTCCTTCATCAAAAAAATGTGTTAAGTGTTCATTTTGATGGTTTTCTGTACATTTACTTGTTGTTATTTAGCACTTGATTTTCATGTTTTTGCTCATGAACTTAACATAAAACTTGGCAAAAAAAATACTTGTTTTCATTCACAAACACCATAAGGGAACCTATCCATAGGAAGAAAAAGATAAACATTTGTTTTTAAATCTGAAGTTGAAATTAGCACATCAAAAATAACATTCAACAACATATCAAGTTGGTATTAGAGTGAGGTTATTTGCTTGATTACTTGAGTTTTGTGCCAAAAGGGTTTTAATGGCTGCAGATTTGTGAAGATTTTTGATGCATTACAAGTGTGATGGAAACTTCAACAAGTGATGTTTCTAATTTATCTTCCTTAGCAAAACTCTTTGATGAAGAGATGTTGCAATAGCTTATCATCATGAGAGGTATGGTGAAAGGGATGTATGAAGATAGGAAGGACAACACTATACTTCAAGCAGTTGATGGCCATGAAGGAGGAGAAGCAAGAGATTCTTGAAAAGATGCATGCGATGGAGACTCAACTCCATGATGCCAAGGAAACCCTAGCCAAGTATGTGCATGCAAAATGAGGTATACAAATCAAGTTTATCTTCAATTTCCTCTCGAAATGAATGTTTTGGTGCTTTTGAAAGACACATTAGAGGAATAGGGTCCAAATTATTGATGGAGATGGGCTATGAAGGTAAAGGGTTAGGAAAACATGTACAAGGCATAGTTGAGCCAATTGTTGTTGAGGAAAGGCCTAGGTATTTGGGTCTTGGTTATGGACAACATGATGGAGAATGCTCCATAGCGAAGGAGGCACATGAAGGTGTTCCAAGAAGGACTTTCATTACATTTTCATTATCCCAAGCTTGTGAAGGTTGTGTGCATGAGGAATGCAAAAGTTTTATACCCACTTTGCAAGAAGATGCTCATAAGCATGTAACTAGTGGAAATGGAAAACAAGAGGATGTTGAAATATCTAAGGTCATTGAAACCATTGTTGGTATTCTAAAGAAAGCCATTACCTCATCAAATTCACGTCCTCAAGAAGGTGACAAAGGTGAATGTGCAAGGTATAAATTTGTCTTTAATCAATTTTCTTTTGATTATGATAAACATAGTAAATCTTCACATAACATTTGGAGAAAATTTAAAATTTCCTTTTGTGGGTTGAATAACCATACTATTTTTAGGTATTGGAAGAGGATAGCCATACATAGGAAACTATCAAAAAAAAAAAAGATAGAAAGCCAAAGGTCCATTGGATAATGGAAACCATGTTGAAAAGAAGAGGCAATTATTTTGCACTCATTGCCATAAGCAGGGTCATCTTGCAGACAAGTGTTGGACTTTGCATCCAACAAGTCATCCACGACAGTTGAAGAAGGTGAAGAGAAATTTTGTCAAGAATGGAAAAGAGGATTCCATAATTGATGTGGATCAAGATGATACACATGATGAAGTGCAACTAAAAGAAGCACCATTGAAATGGTTTGGAAAGAGATGGTTAGATGGTCTTGCATATATTTTGATAATTGATGCAAATCTTGCCTTATTGATGCATTTCCTTGTTATTTAGATTCATTTCTTTTCTCTTGAAAGTATGTTTCATATTTCACGAAGAAAAATGTTTGAAAGTAGAGTTATGTTGACTCACTTAGATGCAGCAAAGATGGAATTTTTCAACTACAAATTTGAATGCACGTTGCATTCTTTAAATTGCATGTTTACACTAGGAAGGTGTTCAAAAGTGGAGTATGTTGACTCACTTTATTGCAATAAATTTGGTCATTTCAGATCTTTAATTACTCGTACATACCAGTGGGGTGAGAGTTTGTGTGTGTGACTAGTGGAATTTTTAATAGTTTCATTGTGCTTGAACATGCATGAGTAATTGACTTGTGTTGGTTGATTGTTGTTAACATGTATGTTGTCAACTTGAGAATTTTGATCATTTTCACATGCATGAGTGTCAGATTGTGTGGACGATTGATTGTTACATGAATGTTATAAAAACTTGGAAGAGTTGATTTTGTCTCCAAAGACGAAAGGGAGATGTGGTGAATTGTTTCATGAGAACGTGGAATTCTTGTTGTAAATCGTCAAGTTTTTTTACATGCTTTTGCTTGACTTGAAAGTCAGTTGCTTGAAGAAGCATGTTTTGTCGATATGTGTTTAATTGATGATTTATACACCAAGATCTAAGATTACATGGTGAGGTTCACATGATGTGAAATTTGTTGCTTTGAAGAAGCAAAAGGAAGAGGTCGTCAAGTTATATTCTTGTAGGAGTGTTTTTCAAGGTTAATGGTGTTTCTTGTGACAAGATGTCGCAAGATTTTGGAAGGTCCAAGCTTGAGCAAGGGGCTCATGATTAGCATCCATTCTCAAATCATGAAATTAGTAGCATGTTAGTACTAGAGGATGATGGAATCAAGAAGTGAGAGTGGACAAAAATGCCATTTGATGTGTTGACGCCAAGAAGTGAAAGAGATGGAGAATGCATTCTTCTAGATGTGGAATTTGGAACTGTGGAGGTAAAAGAATGGTCATTTCTTTTATTTTTATCAATTATATCAGAACTCATTGTTGTATTTCACTTATATGGGCTTAACTTGGAAAAGTTGTTTCCAAGGAGAAGCTTGATCGAATGCATGCCTTGCAAAGGATGAAAATTCTCAGTGGGAAGGCCATCAGTCAACTTTCCAACCACCGAGGGATCGCTTTGGTATAGTAGGGTGTTTAATTAGAAAATATCCAACAAGTGTTGGATTGGGTCAACAACAAAAGGAGAACATTACTTGAAGTGCCAAGCCATTTGCAAGGCACTTCAAGTAATCAGAATTTAGATTAGGGGCAAAAATTAGCTCAAAAATCAAAGTTCTCAGAATTGCTCGAAACATAAACTATTGTGTCCCTCTCAATGATATAATCCCAACGTAGCTTGTTTCACTCAAAACAGAGTTCATATGAGGAAGATATCGCGTTCTATTTTCTTTGCCAAACATAAGAATTTTTGAAAAAAGGGGTACAGTCACTGCAATCTACTTTGCCAAACAGAAGAAATTTTGAAAAAAAAGGTACAATCACTTCACACTCAATAGTCTATACTGCTGACATGGCAAGTGACTAGGTAGGTCAACGGGATGGTCAATGTTTAAACAGGTTTCACCAAGTGGCACATTTCTATTGGTTTGCAGGTTGGTGATTTGGCTCCATTTAATTTGTTTGAGGTGGACCAATGAGGAGGGGACATGTGGCAAGCCCAGAGGCTGCCATGTATCCCTCCCCAAAGGACTAGTGTCAATGGCGTGCTTTGCCAAAAATTTTGGGCAGGTCAGGAGAGTCGAACCCACGGCCTCACTCGAGCAAACCACATGACTTACCGCCATGCCACTGCTATGTGTCTTAACATATTATGGTTTGAATTTCTATTTGGTGTTAACAGTGGCAGAGTTTGGCAGTAAAACTGTTAGTGGTTACCACTGACATGTGACCACACTACTCGGAATCGGTGGCCACCAAACCCATAGCACAAATGAAAAAACCGTAATTGTTAACATTTACCGTCTCCCATGTGACCAATTGCGAAGAACTGGAGGCTGTAACAAACCTTAACCACGCCATTTGCTATAACTGTCAATGGTTAAATCCACATGTGACCACACCTTAACCATATGGTAGCAAGTGTAATCTGTAACGGTGAGGTCATCATGTCGTTTAATCCACATGTGATTGCCACAACAAAATCGCCAAGCTAACGGTTAGGATAACCACAGATTAAGCGCTAATCTAGTTTTATCCGATTAATTACATTGCTCTTAATTTAATTAAATTGCAAGTTTACCTTGGCAGTTCGATAAATTTGGAGGTTCCTCCATTTTTTGCGGGACTAACTGCATTTCTCCAGTTTTAGAGGAGTTTTCCTAGGGGAAACTATTTTTTGCAATAACGTTTTGCAAAATTCAACCAAATTGGGATCATGAAAATGTGTTCCTAGATGATTTTGATGTTCTGAGCACATTGAAGCAGGTTTAAGGAGAAGTAGAGCATTGTAAAAAACATTTTTTTTCCATATTGAGCTAATACAGAGGCCCAAGCCATGGAAGTTGGACCAACGAGATGTTGCCCAGGAGGGGTGAACTCCTTCATCAAAACACTATGTTAAGTGTTCATTTTGATTGTTTGCTTTAAATTTACTTGTTGTTGGTCAACACTTGATTTTCATGTTTTTCCTCATGAACTTAACATAAAAATTGACAAAAAAATACATGTTTTCATTCACAAACACCACAAGGGAACATATGCACAGGAAGCAAAATATAAGCATTTTTTTTTTAAATCTGAAGTTGAAATTAGCACAAGAAAACTACCATTCAACAACATATTAGCTAGGAAGAATTATCCAATGAACCCATTTGGTTACAGCTTGTATGAGGAAGTGGGTGTGAGCATCACTACAAAAGTGTATAGGGCTTTGTGTGTTTTGTTTAAGGAGCTCATTGCAATCAAATTTTTTTACATGGACAACTAGAATTCTAATATGGATGAGAAATGTTGTGACATGCATCCAGCCCCTCTTCAAGAAGTGGATATGGTAGTCATGAGTATGCCAAAGAATAAAGCACCAGGCCCTGATGGATATACTTCAAACTTCTTTCAAACATGTTGGAGTTTCTTGGCTATAGAAAATCATGAGTTAGTTGAAGAATATTGTCAAACAATGATTGGTTGCCCTAATCTTAATGCCACTTTCTTTACTCTCATACCCAAAACAAGCCATTTCAAGAGTCGTAATGGTTTTATACTTATAACACTTTGCAAAATCATTTACAAGAATATATCATCGGCCATAGTCAATAAACTAAAGCCCCTACTACCACACATTATTTTTCCTGCCAAAAATAGATTTGTTAAGGGTCGCTAGATTGTCAATGGCATTATTGCAACTCAATAAATTATTCACTTAGTCAAAATGAAAAAGATACCAGATATGCTTATTAAACTTGATATCTCTAAATCTGATGATTATATTAGCTAGAGTTTCTTGTTCTAGATACTCAATGCTTATGGATTCTCTTATCAATGGATATGGTGGGTTTCATCCTTAGTCTCCACAATCTTCTTTTCAATCCTCATCAATGGATATCCATCTAAAAAACAATTGACTTCAAGAGGACTATGAAAAGGAGATCATTTATCTCCTTTCTTGTTCATTTTAGAAATGGAATGTCTTAGACGAATTGTACAAACATCTTGTTCCCTAGGGCATTTTCTTGGGTTGAAATTGTATGGTGCATACTTTACCATTTCTCATCAACAATATGTTGACAATGTGGTTCCGTATGGTTTACCCACCATGAAAGATGGACGTATGATCATGAATATTCTTCAACTCTTCATGAAAGCATCAGGTAAATTGATCAACAAAGAGAAGACAAACATCTTCTTTTTTATTTTCTCATACTTGTTTCAAACATAATTCATTTGAGTAATGGGCTTTAAAAAGGGCCATTTCCCTTCCAAATACCAAGGAGTACCATTGGTTGTACATACAAACATAATTGTTACTTGGGAAGACCTTATTGAGAAGACTTGACGAAAGATGACCAATTGGAGTGTTAGGCTGCTCAATCTCTTTGGGCACCTTATCCTACTGAAAGAAGTATTACAATCCATACCAAATTACCAACTAGAGACAATGCCACTTCGAGTTGTAGTGGCCTCTCCTCTCAAATCCTTATGGATTTATTTCTTGTTGAAAGGCACTACTAAAGATTGAAAGTGGGCTCTAGTTGGTTGGGACACTTTAATCTCCACAAAGAGTAAGGGCGGTTTGGGAATGAAAGATCCTCATTTGATTAGCTGAGTGTATGTTATGAAATTATGGTGGCTCTGGGTTCAAGGAAGACCCCAAATTTGGAAGAAGATATAATAGAGGAAGTATCTACCTCTTTCCTTGTATGAGGGATGACTCATATTTAATGAGATAATTAAGTGCTTATCAATACGGAATTGGGCTAGTCCAAGACAACACCTCATGTGCTATCGTGTATTTTTGGACATTAAAGACGACCACACATCAACTTTCTGGGAGGAATTGTGGAATCAATTCCCATGTTGGTAGAGATACCACACCTTTTCTCGATAAAACACCTCTCCTGAAGGCTTGATATTATTTCATAACAATTTTCTGGAAACTATGTGTGGTAAATCAAGAATGGTGAGTATGGAAGAACAAAGATGGTTGGCTTGGTATTAATAGTTCCACCTAGAAGGAGTGTAAAATATTATTATATCATAGATCAATTAGGGTATCAAAGAAACAAGACTTCCTCCAATGGGGCCATAAATCAAAATGAAAGTTTGATTTAAAATAAGCCTATCAAATAATAGTGGATTTCCATGAAGAAGATAAGTAAGCACTATGGAGAAAATTGTGGGACTGTAAAATATGGAAAAAAAAAATCTATTTTTATAGCTACTAGCACATGGGAGAACTCTAACATGGGATTATTTAAGGAGGAAAGGTTATGAAGGACTTTCCATCTACCTTCTATGTTCTCAAGAAGAGGAGACATCACACATCTGTTCCTGACTTTTACCTATGCATGTAATGTTTGGGAGATGATAGGGAGAATCTTCCTTTCTTCCATCCCTCAACCTTATACTCTCCAAGAATTAATACTGCAATTTTTAGAAAATAAGTTTAATGATCCCATGATTGCACAAGCCTCATGACTCGCTTGTATTTTTTTCATTTGGAACCTTTAGAAAGATCAAAACCTTATGATATTTCAGGAATCTAAAAGTTACAAGACATAAAAATTAAGATTATACGGGAGACATTAGTGGAATTGACCCTTGTATAGGAAGCACACCCAAATAATGGATTGGAGGAGCTGATTTTTAAAAACTTGGATCTACAGGCAATAACAAACAACCCATCCCTCGCCAAGACACCTACCCTCCCACTTAGTGACAACAATTTATTCACCCAACCTCCATGAAATTTTAAATTACTGAGTTGGGATGGTGCCTTGAAGGCGAACCCAAGACCAACAGGTTACAGAGGCATCTTTAGGGATGCATCATCTCAGCCTCTGTATTTATATTCATCATCTTGCAGAACCTCAATAAATAACATAACAAAATTCCTTGGTCTCAAAAGAGGGTTAAAAATAACAATACAAGAGGGTTATAATTGTTTATAGGTACATTTTGACTCCAATATTTCCATCCAATGTCTTCGGAAAATAGTTCAGAGTTAATTGGAGGAATAGGTATGCCATAGATGGAAACATACAAAGATAATAATGAGCATCTGAAACTTCTTGGTGTCATTCCAAGACATTATCCCACATCTTACAAATCATGAAGGAAATCAGGTGGAAAATGTTTTAGCTAATTGGGGCAGATGTGCACAAGGACTAAAATATGATGGACCATTATCAGTTGAGGCACTAGTGGAGGTAGTACCTCAACTCCTTCAATGGCTTGAATATGGTTGGGAGTTCTTTTCTAGCCATTCCTTTGTGTTTCATTTACATACGAAGGGGCCTAAGTTGGGACCCCTCCCCGATGGGGGTGCATTTAAGGTTGGGTGGTTTGACAACCCACATGATTTCCATGCGTGAATTGGGAGTGGACGATTGGGAGGTTAATTGTGATGAAAGAAATTTTTTACCACCTATCCAATGGTGATGTATATGTGTTTTCTCCACCATTTCTACAGTACCAAAGGGTGTTTCTTGTCTTTCTAATTTAAAGTTGGGAAAGTGGAGATAGTAGAGTTTTAGTATGATATTCCCCTAGTTAATGCTCTCTGGAAAGTGAATTTGCTCATGGCAGGACCTCAATCCCATGTGTACATGTTTAGGGAGTCAAATGAATGCATGAGTCTATCTAATGCAATACCTACTTGTTTTTCATGTGTCATTGCTTCTTCAGACATTGCATCTTGCCCATTATACTCATTGGTTAGGAGTCTGATTTATAATTGTGGGAGTATTACAACAAGGTGGTGGATTCTGTGTTGTGTGGTTTTGGATACACACCTAGTTTTCCTTGTGCCAACTTACAATAATGGCTCTTCATTGCTTGGAAACCTCCAACCAGGTCTAATTTCTTACTTCCATCTGTCCTGTTGTGTTTTCATGGGTTGTATTAACTCTCATTTGACTCTCCCTTGAACTAGCATGAATTTTATTTGTTGTAATTGTCCATGTTCTTAAGTATTTTCATCCACAATACAATGATAGGTCCTTACTTCAAACTTGTTTTGTATTTCCCTATGCTTCCTCTCATATTCCTAACTATGTAGCGATTTCATTCAACTGCCCAGTCCTTGTTTGGAGGATGTGGTATCCGAGAACTATTTCCTTGTGGTTTTGAGTATTTGTTCAACTTTTAGGTCTATAAGCTAGCCTTAATTCTTCAAACCAGTTTTGTTTTTCTTATATATGGTAAAAGGGTTTCAAGTTCTCAAACTCTTCCTTACCACATAATATATATCCTAATTATGGTGGAAAAACTAAGTCTTGTTGTTTTATCCACTCCACTATTGGTTTAGGTTCACCCTCATGATGTCCTCCTAGTGTCTCCTTTAAGTTACTATAACATGGTAGATTTCTTTCCCCTACCACCTTTCTCTTATTCTAGCACTTGGGTTTAGGTGTTTCACTCCTATCTTGATGACGACAATCTACAGTTATATATCAATAATTTCTTCCTGATGTATAATTTTTGAGTGCCATTTCCTTCATTCTAGGGTAATTGTGCTTGGGTGGTTTTGCAACTCGGAATTTCTCATATTCCTACTCCTACTTTGTGGCGTCAACCCCTACCAGGTCGAATTCTGCCAATAGTGCTTATGGAAACACAACTCTGCTAACCTAGTCAATGGGGAGGCACATCAAGTGCTTCTTCCTCTTGGCACTGAAACCTTTTTGGATCGAATCTAGTGAATTTTCATTTTGATGCATCCCCCCCGGAGATTAGAAATGAAATTATTCAGTTGGGACCTAAAGAATTTGGAGACAAAGCTTATCATTCAAAGTCATAAATCACCAGTTCAACACTCTTATGGACTCCTGATCCAGGTGAATTCTAGAAAAGGAGAGTCTCTTTCCTACACTCATTAGCTCTACACATGAAATTGGACACCTTGGTGCATATAGTCATAAGAGATAATCAAGTTGATAACTATCAACTATTTTCTGGGAAGGGAAGAGATCAAAATGATTCTTTGGGACATATGATACAACTTGGATGACTTAGACTATTGGATGACCTAGGTGGAATGTTATGTGGCCTTCAACTCAAACTCTGGCTCTGGTTCATAGCCTCCTACTCCAACAGTCATCACCGCACCAACATAAGATATTCATCAAGGAAACATCAATGAAATTTATCGCGTTAAATTTCTAGATTAAGTATTACTACTCTTGGTCTATTTTGGTCTACGTTTTATTCTTTCATTACTCAATAGTCATGGAAAATTTATGGTTTACGAACTATAGATGTTTATGGTTTTGTTTCTGTTTTAATCCCATAATATCCATTGTATGGAATTTCAGATGGGCCACCTTGTTATATTCTACTTTGCATGTCATTTTTGGATAGATGTGGACTATTGAGAACAAATGATAGATAGTGTATTAGTTTGTACTACATCGACACAAATTTTTCTAGGAAAATCTTGTTATCTATGTAAAATCAGATTTTTTATAATATAAATATTACCATCTAGCTTACAAAAAAATAAAGCAATTCATAGTTTAAAATGAATCTGGAGACGTAGCCCCTTCCCCTAGGGTGAACTCCATTTTCAAGTTGTATGTATTGCTTGTTTCTTGATGTTTTATTCTTTGAATAATGTTTATGTGATGGTAAATTATTATTCAAAGAATGTGTTTCTCATGTTCACATGCAAAATTGTGTTAGCTAAAGGTCCTACAATGAATATTTTTGTTTAAGTAAATTCTCACAAAAAATTTCAGATCAAGTGGTATCAAAGCGATTTGACCATTTTTCCAGAGATTGTGAATGCCATCATGGGAAAGGGATTAAAGTGAGAAAGAATTAAGGAGTTGGAATATATTAAAAACTTCATTCAAGTAAATAATATGGAGCTTAGAATGCTATACAATACGCAGAGGAGGAGACAAAGAAATTCAGGCTCATGTTAGAGCAAGTTGTGGAGGAACGAATGGGAAAATGTTCCACTACAAAAGGGGAGCTAGCTAAGAAGGATGGCCAATTGTTACTAAAAAAATTGAAGCTAAAATAAACTCCTTATTCTCATCATGTTATTTCTATTGGAAGCATTGATGTACCTATTTTAGGTACTGACATGAAACTCCTCACTAAGATGGGGTATAAAGGAGGGGGATTTGGTATTAATGGACAAGGAATTACCCAACCATTGGAGGTTGCAAGAAGGCCTCACTTTGCAGGATTGGGGTATATTGAAGGAGAATGTTCAAAGGAAGTAGAAGCAATGGATTCCTTAAAAAATGAATCCAAGCCATTTCCAATACCATCTAAGGGAAAGGATGGCACATCACTCTCCAATAATGTTACCACCAACAAGAAATCCAAGAAAAGAGAGAAGTCTAAATATTTTTCTAAGAATTGCAGCAAGGAAAATCTTGCGAAGTATGATCCATACATGTATTCTAGGGTTATTTTTAATTACAAGCAAACTAGAAATGCAAGGAATAATTCATGGCATAAGAATCCTTATATGTTTTGTAGGCTAAATAATTAATGTGTTACAAGATGTTGGAAAAGATTGTCTTTGGACAAAGAAATCCAGTCAACAAATCAAAGGGGTAACTCTCGTAATTTTTTCAATCATTGCCACATCAATGGTCAATGTAATGCTAAATGATGGAAATTTCATCCGTAAATTCATCCTAAATAGAGCAAGTGAGCCATGAAAACACGAATACAAAAAAATATAGCAAAAAAGAGCATTAATCAAATGACATTAATCTAAGAAGCAATGCGCAATGAAACTCAATTAAAGGAGGATCCATTTACTTGGTTTGGTAAGAAATGCTTAACTTATCTACATAATTGAGTTTTGTTTTTTTCACCTTCAAAATAATTTACATTTGTTTTCATTCATGTAAAAACATGTATATATATATGTAAATTAAAAGAAAAAGATCTCTTCTAACTATTGGGAGCAAGCTTGGCTTTGGAATCTGAGGTGCATGGTATTATTTCTGTGAGGAGCTCTTAAAATTATTTAGTTTTGGTATGAGAACATGCGCACAATATTGTGACCTCAGATCATTCTCTTGGACATGTTGAGAAGCCACAAAAAATCTATTGGGAAGCATTGTCTGTAAGGTCCCACGTCACCAACCATCAATAATATAGAGAAGTAAGGGTCATATTAATCACTAATACTCAATTGTTTTTGTAACATTACTAAGTTAGTTATTATGTAATCATGTTCGTTCATCTATTTAAATATAAGGATATCACATAAGAAGTAAGGGATAACTTTACATTAAAACCAATTCCAAAACACATTTCCTCTCAAGTTCAAAAGATGATAGCATGTGCTCTTTTCATACTTATACATGAGCTCAAAGTAAGACTAGAAATAAATTCCACCATAATGCCATGTGTGAACATTAAGCTAGGTCAACCTATTTGATTTCCTAGATTATGTTAAATAAGAGCCACTTATTGACTCTTGATATCTTAACCACAAAAGTATCATGCTTTTATTACAAAAATCAAATGTAAGTGTATGCATATTAGCCTACCTATAACAAGGTAACTGAAGGAAGAATATGTGTCTCCTCATCAGTAAATCCAATAAATATGATATGTTTATGAAATGGAATCACAAAATATATTGAGCCATCAACATTTCCAAATTCATCAATTAAAAATTGCTAATCCCAATTATTAAGGCAATGCTTCAATCATGAGAATTGTATAATGAATGTTCCAGCAAGAGAAACTACTGTTACGAATTTAGAAGCATATTTTTCTTCAAGAAGTGCTAAGTAAAACAACGGCCCTCCATAAATTGGGCACAAATAGTTGTTTTCTACAGCCATTGCAGCATAATATTACACCGATGAATGCATGCAACTCACCCAAACTTATTATGCTCACTTTCACAAGTAATTAAATCCTACAAATTTTGTTACTATAAATTTGTTTCCAACAACAACCCCTTTTTTTCATGATATCTTTAGATGACACAAGAAACAATTTTCCTACTGAATATTTCTCGTTTTACACTTCAACAACATTATTAAATTCATTTTCACATTCATATAAAAATTTGCAAACATAGGAAGCTATATCTATTGAAATTTTTAGTACATAAAAGCTATAGTCATTAAGACATTTAATCTAATGATTTATGTGCATAAAATATACAACCATTAAGGCATTTTTACAAACATGCAATCTACATCCATTAATGCCTTTTGATAAACACTTTGGAAATATGCAATCTACAACCATTGAGGCTTTTTGACAAACGCTTTGCAAGAATGCAATCTACAACCACTAAGGCATTTTGTCAAATGCTTTGCAAGCGTGTAATCCACAACCATTGAGGCATTTTGGCAAACACCTGGCAACAATGAATTTGAGATTCTTCTCCAACGTATTTAACTCATTAAATTAATAAATTGAAACTTCAAAAGTTGGCATCTTAAAACAGGGACTAAATAATCTTAGTATTTCATTAAAAAGTTGACAATATGCGCACATACTTGACAACAACAATTTGTAAAATTTCCCAAATTTACGATCTGGGTTATGAAAAAGTCTTTTTTTTTTAATCAAGTCCAAGGTTATAGGTCCATAAGGTATGGATACCCCATGATGCTGATCTGAATTTCAATATAAACACCTAGGGATGTGATTCTTTAAAACAACAAAAAAAATGGATTCCTACTATCTCATTTGCAACTTTTGTCAAACACTAAGTACACAAACTTCATCTAAAACTATACATGGAGAAAGAAAACTCAAATTTATGCTAATATGATATTTTCATCAAACTCGTGGCAACCTAAATGCTTCAACCATGAAGACCTTCTATCAGTTATATTGCAACAAAACTGTACAAAAAAACCTTACATAAAATGAATTACATCTATTATGGAATTTCTTCAATCATTTAGTGTGCATAAATCTAAATTTCAACCAAAAATACAATTCACAGTAAGAAAAAAACATGTTATCAAACATAGAATAATGGATTTAGATAATAGATATGACCTGCTATGGAAATTTTTTTATTATAAACTGAACTTGAAAACTTTGATAACACATTCTTGTTTTTAATCCTTTGCATGTACACTGTCAACTATAGTTGCCATTAATTGTTAGTTAGCTTGGAAATAACTCTCTAAATATCTCATAAACATTCACAAGTATAAATTTCCAATAAATTGAAATTTCTACAACACTTTAAACTAATAATAAACTAAAATTTCAAGAATATTATAAATATACCTCACAACAATTTAAAAGTCCAAAAATATGAGAGTATGCTCCAGCTCCAATATCCTTAGCAACTCATTGTCAACCATCTAACATTCCATCCAACCATATCGAGGGAGAAATTCTCCCCCTAGAACCCCCGAGCTATAAGAGCTCATAAGCAATACTAAAAGATAGCATTAGAGAGATATACAAGGCAAGTTGAGGAATATACATTTCACTTCCTCCCAATACCACTCTTGGTCAACTCCATGAGCTAGAGATACTTAGTAATTTAGTTTTGGAATTTCAAATTCATTTCAAAAGAAATTGGATACTCTCCAAGTTTCTCCCTCTCATATTTTTTTTTTTTAAATCTCTCCAACTCTTGGTATCACAATGCACCTCTCCCAAGTGAGAATACTTCAGATACATATATAGGAGGAGCAACAAATTACTGTCACAAAGGAGGATTAATATGCATGCCTTGTATTCCATTTATAGGAGTGTAACTCATACCATTAAGGATAGGTATGCATGTCTTAGTTAAGGAGAGTGTAACATATGCATTAAAGAGAGTGTAAGAGGAATATTTTATGACATGTCTTTAATGAGTGTGCCATTATTTGATGAGTGCATAAAATAGAGTGTAATGTATTATTAAAAGAGAGAGATAGTTACATAGAGCCATGAGAATCATCAAGGAGAGAGGTGTGAAGTGATTGAGGAGATGAAGGTGACTTATAATTCCCTTTTAATAATAATATCATAGTCTCATGAAAGATAATAAGAATATTAATAATATTGAGAATTAAGTAGAGATTGAACTATTAGGATTAGTTAATGATAATTTAAGTGATTTTCCTTCAACTATGCTTGATTACCAATTTATGCAAGGTGAATTACTATTTTTGGAAAGTCATACTTGAGGTGCTAGACATGAATTTCTATTTTTAGAAGTCATTATAGAATTGTCAAAAATGATATTTTATTAAGGAAATTCATCCATGAGCTTCTTGTTTGGTCAATTTAGTGTGTTCTAAATTGCTATATGAATTGTCAATCCGGGAGTCGTAAACTATTGAAGTGAAGTGCACTATCTATGCAAGATAACCATTTTCTTATTCCTTTGTCGTTTTTAGTTTTTGGTTTGTTTTTGGATTTATCTTCATGTTGATTTCCTAATGTGAGATGGTGTGTGAGATGGTGATTCTAGTAATCAAGTATGAACAATTGTATTCAATGAATAATTTCCAAACTTCAAAGTGTTCCAAAGGTGTTCAAACCTTACAATGATGAAATCAAGATGTGCCTAGATTTTAATTAACAAAACAGTGAACTATGACTATGGAACCTAGTATCCTTTCTGCTGTTATAAAGAAGAAAAAAGACTGAACTCAAAGCAATTTAAAGACTGAAAGCAAAGTAAACTAATCATATCACATCAACTCATTTTTGACCCCTCACCATTTGACTCGCTCTGGCTATAGGAAGTAGTCATACACAAATTGAATGATCTGATATCTAAGTTGCATGAAATAAAACTAAGATTAAGCTACACATTCACTCTACAATCCATCATCATTTGGTAACTGAAGAATGATACGAATAGTCTAATCACTAACTTGCAGAAAAGTAAATGAACAAAGCAAAACTAAGAAATAAGCAATGCTGGAATTAAAAACAATAAAAAAAATCACCAGTAGGACAAGATAATCCCATCATGTAATTAGTCATCAAAAATTATATGTACTGCCCGGGCTTCCTATTAAAACCTGAAATGCAAACGCTGATCAGTTGACAATCAAATAAAAGCATAAAAGAGACTTATGAATAGCAAATGAAATAAACCATGAGCAAGTTAATATATACAACAAGTATCTATGGTATCAAAAGCATAAAATGTAGAAAAACATAAAACTATACATCATCTACAAGACCTTGGTGTACAGGGGCCCTCTGCACCCTCGGTCAATCAGAACCAATCACGAAATTGAACGCAAAATCAGTGTCTTCTCATATATTGCAAAACAGTTATGAAATAGAGACTAAGTCTCGACTCAAAGGATCTTACAATAGTCAATTTTTACATACAGCAACTAACTAGCTATACGCATATGAAGATGCGTTATTTATAGCAGAGAATACATAACAAACTAACACGGCTTGTGCTGGTAGCCAAGCATGTAAAAGACAAAATCCGAAATTATAGCAGCATGGTGGCCGTGGACAGTAAATCCAATAGATGGTTTGTTGGATTTGGTCGATGAGCAGTCCCTTGGTGTTAATACACCTCCTAAAACTCAGGACCTTGCCACAGAATCCTCCTCATGCTAAAAACAGAGCCGTGCCACCGCTTAACTCCTTGTGTTGACCATCATTTGACCGGCCTTGACTGCGGGCTTCTATGGATGATTTCGCTGAACCAAGGGGACACATTCCATGTCCACATCCTTTATGGCTTGACCATGTGGCTAAGTTCTTCAATGGACACCTGTAGCATACAATTTAACAAAAAGGCTACAGAAACTGATTCTGGCTGCGGAAAGTGGCAGATTTTGTAGCTGGTTGAACAAAAATCTAAACCAAATAGTAGTCACAAAACATAGTTAGGAAACCATTTATATACTCATTTTAAACTATTATGCAGTGATTTGATAGCTTAGAGGTTCAGGTAACTGGAGAAAAAGGCTAAAAAGGGATGTAGGGAAGGTGTAAGTTGTTAAGAAATTTACCCAAGAACATAAATTAATTACTGAGAGGAATAAATATAAAATTAACCAGCAACAACCATAAACACATAAATACACATGTTTATCTGGGAAAACCCCAAAACCGGGGAAAAACCCAATCATAATGAAATTTCATTATCCTTGGCCAAAACCCTGGCCAATCCAGCCAAGTGAGCCTTCACCGCTCACCTCCAGGCCATGTCTTACAATGAAGTCTTCCCCGCCTTTTATAGGCTCCATTACATGCAATACTATGGGCTGAAAACTATGGGTGCACAAAACCATGTGCCCCAAAACCACCACTGTTTACCCTAGTCAAATATTGACTTTATCCCGAGTCAAATTTACCTAACAATTCCCCCCTTAAACTTGACTTGGGGCTTCTTGACTAAATCCAGCCAAACCTGCTAAGTGAGACAACCCCGCTCACTCTAGCTCTTCCCCCCTCAAATATTTTTTACCCAGAGTAATTGTTAACTTGACATCCCCCTATCACCTAGGTCTAACCCAGACTTTACCAGTGATTTACCCAGGGGTACGCATGCCATACCCGGTCTTACAACAGTATGCCCATTTACATGTAATGAAATTAACTTCATTATAATAATTTTTTTTTTTTTTGTTGCTGCTGCTATTCTGATCCATCCTCTCTCAATTGCAGGCATCCTTCTTTTGTTTCTTTGTTGCCTTCTTGCCAAGTTTAACTACCTTTAATTTCTGAGATGAGTTCTTGAAACCCTCGCCTGGGTTTCGCTTATGCAACTCCTTGCCTCAGAGATCTTCTGTGCCAAACAAATCATTCATCCTACTATTTGTAGTATTTGGAAATTCATAATTTTCCAAGTTAGAGTCGGATTCACCCGCCAACCCGCTTTTACAAGATCTTGAATCTACGAGTTTTGGTACTCTGCCAACATCTACTACAACCTTTTTCCTACTGCGGTTCATGCCAGTCGTTTCAAAATCAGGTAACCATGGTTTAATAAAAAGACCGGTTCTAACCCAAAACCATGCTCTCTCTTCCGAAAGCTTTCTGCAAAAACAACATAAATACCTTTACAGAAGAGAGTTACCGAAGTTTATGGCGCCCATGTGGACTTGATGCATTTGCAGAGCATCCTTGTTGATGGCCACCGCTCGTTGAAGCAGCAAATCAGGCATGACCTTGATGATTAGTGACGAACTCCATCTGTAAATCTAACACTGGAATATCATCTGATCCTCCACGTCGTTCATACATTTTGTCAAACAAGTAATAGGCATACTCTGATCTTCCACACCATGCCAATATTTCTCTTATAACAGCTGGATCCCCTCACGAAAATTACCCCATAAAACCCAGGTATCCACAAGACTTCAGAGTCACAAAAAGTAAGCCTTTGCCCATGACATGGCGACTATGGTGCAAACTACTCAAGCTTCGCATGCTATTAACACAAGATGCCATCGCTGCAACAGAAGCCGCCTTGGATCTCTACCTGTGTAACCCTTGCGATTACTACATCAATACCAAAGATTTAGGGGAAACCCCAAAATCCAGTCGGGTTCTTCAGTGACAGTGAAGGGCATACGCGGCAATCCCTATGCGCTTCAAGATCTCTGAATGGCTTCACGAACAGCTAAACATGGAGTTTTGCAACTTGAACAGCAATGAAGCAACCTCAACAGTGCTAAGAAGTGGCTGTTCCTCGCCAGAGCAGGCCACGATTGCGTTTTCCTCGCGTATGTGTGTCCTCCATTTGCGCACAGCCTGGATCCATACCACACTGAATCGCTGTCAGTGTAAGAAGGCATTGTGGACTTCAAAAAACTTGTCTTTGATTTTTTCCACAGAAGTTTCGCATGGGCTCCAGATCTAGAAATCCATGAGTGCAGTGAAACAAATCTCTTTCATTCACCACGCCAATAAAACCTTTGGCAACAAAAGCTTTTTTCTGAAGCCAATACACAACCTTTGGCTCCGATACCAATTGTTAAGAAATTTACCCAAGAACATAAATTAATTACTGAGAGGAATAAATATAAAATTAACCAACAACAACCATAAACACATAAATACACATGTTTATCTCGGAAAACCCCAAATCCGGGGAAAAACCCAATCATAATGAAATTTCATTATCCTTGGCCAAAACCCTGGCCAATCCGGCCAAGTGAGCCTTCACCGCTCACCTCCAGGCCATGTCTTACAATGAAGTCTTCCCAGCCTTTTATAGGCTCCATTACATGCAATACTATGGGCTGAAAACTATGGGTGCACAAAACCATGTGCCCCAAAACCACCACTGTTTACCCTAGTCAAATATTGACTTTATCCCGAGTCAAATTTACCTAACATAAGTTTGGGACTCAACACTTACCATGAGTGGTATTTTTCTTTCGGAGAATAGGATTCTGTATCCCTATTGCATGCATCTCTGTGCCTTAGTAAATTGAGGACTCCAAACCCTAATCTACTCCAAGGATCCAAGATTCCATGCCTTAATATTTTAAATATTTAGGATTCCACATCCCAATCCTTTTAGTATAGATACAAGACCCCACATCCTTATCTTTCATTGATTTAGGACTCTGTACCCTAATCCTTTTACTATAGATCCAAGGCTCCACCTCTTTATCTTTCATGGATTTAGGAATCTACTTTGAAACTTTGTGCGTCACCTTAAGGTACTGATTGTGAGCTCATACCCATTTGATGGTTCATTGGTAAGGTTTTGTTCCAAGACCTACACACATCACAATCTCATAGATCAAAGGAATCAAATGAATTTCATAATTAACTTATTCACATTTTACCAAGGATTTTACATGACTTCCATAATCATTTTGTTTTTCGAGAAATAACTTCTTCAGTCATTTATAACTTGAGCATCCTTTTTGGAAATGATCAAGTCCCCTGCCACATCCTGCTTAGTACAAGATTATTAAGAATATATAATCATACAAATCATAACCATGATCATCCATGGATCTATGTGTGTCAATCCTAGATCACCATCCCTTTCATACATCTATTTCAAAAGTGATACACTAAAAGAGAAAACATTGGTAATATTTACTTAAGCAAAATCAGTCTTATACACACAACCATAGATATTATCATAAGCACACAAAAAGTAGGTGACCCAAACTAGGTCTATAGCATACAAGCACATACATAATTCTGACATGTATAATCTTATATCAGTGCATCAAAATGACCCTCTCCAAGTGTCATAAAAGCTATCTCACCAAGTAGGGACACTACACTATCCATCCAACCTAGCTATCCCCATTGTAAAAAATTCAAAATAGACCAGGCCACGTCGAGAAGAATGCTTTATGCGTATTGGCTTGGGATCAATTTGACATTTTTGGAGTCATAATTGAATTCATCACCTCTAAATTATATAATGTAAATTCCCTTCTCAAATGCATTTACACTTGGAAGACAATTTTGAGCATCGGTTGCATTGAGTGAGCCCAACATGTCTCCCTGTTCAATTGAATTTTCCATGATTTATGCATTGAAATAAGTTCTGAGGTGTGTGGAGATTGTATGGTTTTATTTCAAGTCGCATGATATCACCATGACTCTAGGAAAAGGATTTCACTGAGCCACGTGGGGTTACACCAAAATGTTGCGCCATTTGACCCTCCGCAATTATGGAGATCCTATTCTTTCTAAGAATAATTTTTTTGGTTGGACATGTTGGATATCAACTATCGAAAGATTATAACTCTTTCTTGGTCATATCTTTTATCATTATTTAAACAATGCCATGATATATGGTGAGTGGAGTTTATTTTTATTGGATCACTCAACATGTGACTGCTCACCAGGAGATACGGTCGTCATAGGTCAACCAAGATCCTTATAGATTTGGTTGAAGATATTGAATGGAGCCTGTGCCGGATTCAAAAAGATTTCCCCCATGATATATGGGAAGAGATCGACTCCACCATGCCAATCAAGTGATCATGATCTGGGGAGGCCCAATGCAAAATACCATTTACCAACTAAGGCCAAATGTGTAGAAGGTTCCCTGCATAGCCCACTACATCGCCTAGGGCAGAGCTAACATGCACTATAAACTTGTGATAGTTGAAAATGTGGAGTGTTTCAAAGCACCAATTCTATTGCCAGAAGAAGGCTTTTTTGACTACCCTGCTATGGAAATGACAAACATCACAAAGAATTATCCAATGGTCACAATAGAGGCACATGATTATGTGGGATCCAACACTATAACTAGGGATGACAACTAACAACAAAAGACAACCTATAACTGAGATGCTTGGAACTTAGTATGCCGCAACCTTAGTGACAATGCTGATAAGGAAAGCTCCTTTGGTGAATGAGCCATGTAGTCGATACAAGAACATGGATAGAGGGAGTCATGCAAATATAGGCCTAGGTCCAGCATGAACGAATGAGGCCTATGTAAGTAGGCCAACTGATCCATGTCATGAATGGGTCGAGAGCCACAACGAAAAAAGGATAGTGCATGGGATAGTGAAGAAATCTTGAGAAAGGTCTACACACTGTCAGGTGAATGATATGGAAACAAATGTTAAACTAGTGATCGATATTGGCACATGGTTCCATTTTAATGGGAGGTTAGTCCTTGTACCAGCCAATGGCTTGCATGAGTGTTTTGACATACCTGGTAGTTAAGAGATGACCGATAGCAGATTGGTGAGTGAAATTGTTAAGCGACTATGTCATTACCAATGTACAATTTTTTTGTTACAAAAAACATTAAAATGGATGAGTAGTTGGAAAACTGAATTCCTGCAGATAGTGTTCAAAAAATAGTCGACGATCATTCGTTTGTTAAAAAAATACACCGAGGTTGTAACCGAGAGTTTAGATAAGGGTTAAATGGTTTTTTTCATAGCTCGTTGTAATGTTAAAAGGGGTTAGAAGGTACAACTTGAACCCACATCCCTACATGAACAATACTGTAAAATCAATAGGATAACCAACTTGCCCATGGGTGGAATGTTGCAAGGATTGTGGACACACATATTTTTAACACATTGAACAGGGAAGTCCGACGGAGTTAAAAAGGTGGAACATTGAACGAGCATCAGAATTCAGTTTTTTAGAACTGTGTATGTGGAACGATGACTCACAACGGAACTATAATGTGACATAACCTTGAGCACAAAACCTTGACGAAAAGGTTCCAAGTAGAATCTTTGAAGAATTTGAAAGATTCCATGGGGGTCCCAAATTTTCTAGTGTTATAATGGGGTCATCTTTATACTCAAATTGCACTATTTTTTGCCAGGAATTTGATGGTGCAATTCTTTTTTTGATATGAGCAACCCATTTTCAGGTCACTCCCAGGATTGGGGATTGAATATGGATATAAGTGTCAGTCATCAATATGATTCCAAAGATAAAATTTGAAGGAGTAGAGAACTGTGGCCTGTTCAAGGCATTTGTTATGTAGATCCAACAATGGGGGAACACATCAATTGCAGATTTTGTTTATGCTTTTGGAGGGCCAAAAGCCTCTCTATGGGGAGGAATGATCCAGGGGGATCCCCACTTGAGAAACTATTGTATTTTCACAGTAAAAGAAGCTCATAGAGAACTTGGAGGGAAGTGTGTAAATGATTAATAATTTATGTGAGTTTAAAATGCTCATCCATTTCTCAATAATTTTGTAGAAATTAAATTAATTGTGTGTGAGAACTCACCTCACAAATGGTTTCCTAGTCTCAAGGATAAGTTGAGAATCTAATGCACTTGGTTGGGATTATCTTATTTTTAACCTTTGAGTGTTCGTAGATCCTAATTTGGTGGATCTTGTCTTTTATTTAGAAGCTTGTACATCCTCTTTTTATGGATTTGGTCTCCTAGAATTATGGAGTCATGGAAATTATTTAAATTCTTGTGTGGGCCTTTTTTTGGGGTAGCCTTTTAGGTAGCCTGTTGAGGAGATTTGTAATATCTTAGAGATTAGTTATTGTATTGAGGGAAAATGTAGCCTCCTGGTGCTTAAATGTCTTTTATGTCAGTTCCTTTTTCCCTTTTGTGGGAAGGCAACTCCTTATGGAGCATGATCCACATTTTGTGAGATGTTTTTAGCCATTGATGTAAGGAGGAGATTACCTCAATATCATTAAAGTGATTCATAGTTTAAAACGACTCTGGAGATGTAGCCCCTTCCCATAGGGTGAACTCCATTATCAAGATGTTTGTATTTCTTATTTCTTTCATGTTTACTTCTTTGAATAATGTTGATGTGATGGTAAATTATTATCTAGATAAGGTATTTCTCATGTTCACATGAAATCATGTGAGCTAAAGGTCCTACAATGATTTTTTTTTAAGTAAATGCTAGCAATATTTTTTGGATCATTGTTGCATTCATCTCATCGAGACCTTTCCAAAGATATAAAATTTATATTAATATGAATCCTAGATTAAAAGATATGGCTAGTCAAAGCTTGGCTAATCAAATATTGCCACATCACCTAACTTACCACATGGAGCTCACGTGGCTACCCTATTCGTGTGCCATGTCACCACCCTCGTGGTGGTTCTACACAATTATGTATCCATTCATATGAGTCATAAATTAACCCCTCTACATGGCCCAAACTATAATATAAAATATACAATGCATGCAGGTGCAGGCCCCTCTAGAGCCACGCTACCTTGGGAATAAAATCCCATGAGAAGCCCATGAAATCCCCCATTGAAACTGGCAGGAGCAACCTTGCTAGGGTTACGTGGATACCTAATGGATCCCTCCTCCACGAGTTGTTTTTCTATTCATTGTGACCTCTCGCATGGGATCCACCACCCCACGCCATCCTAGACTGCATTAATTCTTCCTCCATTCATATTTGCTAAGATTTTATGTGGGGCAATCGCATCCTACTACCACATCTACGACCATCCACATCACCCAGGGGATTAATTCCCGACAGGATTTGCACCTGTATCCATTGGAAATTGCTGAGGTATATGGCATCAAGGTGATATCACCCTCCATGTGGCTCCACTAGAAAGGTACCATGTGTTACTCGAATCCATGTCACATGGTCCCATCAATCCTTCAAACTTAGTTGATGTATGTCCTGCTCTCTAGACACGATGTGGTCCTAAGTCCACATCACCTGCCACATAGGGTGTAGATCTCGCTTGGTCATTTGCATGATGAAATCAAGTTTCCACATTATAAATGTTTTGGGTTTTTCGTCGCATTGATGCACCGATGCATAACTAACTGGCCCCACTTTCTAAGTGACACCGAGAATAAAATCTTGGGAGTTTCTCTTAGGGCTCCATGGATGATTTTGGGGATAATGTTCTAGGATATATGGATGATTTTGACATTTGGATCATTAGATGAATGGGATCCCTCCCACCCACTTCTTTGACCCCCAATAATGATTCTTGACCTCCATAATCAACGCTTGGGCATGGCGCTTGGTCTCAAGCCTAAGACCCCTTTTACTCCTTTGGTCTCTACTTTTGTCCCTTCGACACTTGTTCATATGTGCACATTTTGGCTTTTTACACCCGTAACACTTTGATAACTACTAATGCATGTAAGAGGATCCTTTTCCCAAGCCTCTAATGCATAGGTTCTAAATACATATAGGGGTATATGCAAGCCCTTCTAGGGCTATCCCCTCTAAATTTTGGAATATATTCCCATATTGGACTTAAACACTATCTCTCTTTAACTTGGTTCTTTTAAGACCCAAATGGCTTGCACATATATATGGATATCTGTAGTGATTCCACCTTCCCCTACTTCCCTGCTATCTCTTCTAAGCTTAGCTAGACTTCGGCCTATCTCAACCATACATACCTACATATATATATTAAATACAATATAGATCTTGCCATGCATGCACATATGTATAAAAAGTTTCCTCCTTAACTAATAGGATTCAGTCTAGGGTCAAATGGACAATGTGTTCCTAGTTTTAACATCCATTTAATTAATAGAGATGTGACCATATCATCATTCACATACCTTAAGTCAAATTCTAGGCTCAGGATGAACAAAAAAGAAAATATCGTTCCTAAATTATATCTATGCATATACATTCTAAGTAACCGTGTTACATTTCCCTGTCGAATTGACATTGTTGGTTATTAACTAGAGCTAATAAACAACCTTGCCAGTGTCCAATACTCATTATATGAAAACATAAGGAATTTAGATATATCATTTCTCCAGGATTGAACATTTTCCCATCCATGGCACATGAATTCAAATTATAATGAAAATCACTTTCCCTAACATATCACAGGTATTACCAACACCTTATCCAGTGTGAAATCTCTAGCTTTCCTAGGCTTAGATATTAGAATCAAACCTACTAGCCATTCTTTAAATAGAGTATAATAATTGTATATATTCACCCATCTATTTCATATTCAACCATATGAACCATATTTATTAATAAAGCACTTATAAGTTTCACACAAGATTATCTCCTTCCTCAACATACAAGCCATGATAAAACAATGCATTAATAGACATACAACATTCACAAAATGAGAGTTGTAATCATAAAATTATCTTAGATAGATTGAACCACGCAACTTAGATTGTGACTTCAACTCTCCACCCAAGCTTAGACGCACTACAACCAAGTATTTCTTCTAATAACCACCCCCTAGCTAGATTCCAGAGCTTGAGGATGAGCGCTTAAGGGATTAAACTATATCTACGAGTTGAAATTGTTGGGTATGGAGCCTGATTATCTTCCTGATTCAGAGGTATTTGTTTTATCTTGATGTATACCCAAGGAAGAATATACACTCCTCCACGTGGGGGGGTATTGTCCCCCCCCACAGGGGTCCAAGGGAGGCCAACAAGGGTTTGGGTGCAGTGCCCCCGAAGCTAAAAATAGATGTAAAATTGCCTTGTAAAATATTGTAATTTTGTAGTTAATTTGGGCCACTCATTAGGTGGATGATCTGGTGATAGAATTTATGCTTAATTTAGGTTTTTTTTCATATAAGGAAACCCCTCACTATATATGAGGGAGCTGTATTGCGGTTGTGTCTATGTGTATTCAAAGCGAGAAAGAGAGAGAAGATTGCATGAGACAGAATAGGAAATTACAATAGATTTTATGTAGGTTGTATCTCTTCATTTTGCTGGATAATATAAAGAAAGCACTAGCTATTTCTCCATGGACATGGCCCAAATTGGGTGAACTACGTATATTTGTGTCTTTGTTATTTTATGTGTTTTCTATGTTTTTGTTTCCACAATATTTTATGCGTACCATTTCTCTATAATATATAATTTTCTAACAAATGGTATCAGAGCCAAAAGTCTATTTCACTAATAAACTTGCAGGAGAGAAGGGCTCCTAGTTTGAGTGGGAGCAATGGCGGAAGATGGTAGCTTTAGGGTCGAGAAATTTAATGGCCAAAAATCTGGTTGTGGAAGATGCAGATGGAAGATTATTTGTAGTAGAAAACTATTTACCTAACATTGAGTGAAAAAACAAAGAAGCTGACAAGTATGACATACAAAAAATGGGAGATTTTAGATAGAAAGGCACTTGGAACAATACGACTGTGCCTAGCGGCATCAATAACCTTTAATATTTCAGAGGAAATGACAATAGAGGGTTTAATGATGACATTATCCAAACTATATGAAAAGCCCTCAGCCTCAAAAAAGGAATTTCTTATGAAGAATTTATTTAATATGAAGATGTCTACAGGTGGATCTCTTGTTGATCATTTAAATGAATTTAATATGGTTGTAAGTCAATTAAGTTTTGTAGAGGTAAATTTTGATGATGAATCTAGGGATCTATTATTTATGTGCTCATTTCCATAAAGTTGGAATGGCTTAGTTATGGTCATTAATAACATTTTCTTTGGATCTAGTACTTTAAAGTTTGATGGTGCTGTTAGTGCCATCCTTATAGAGGAAATGTGATGGAAAAGATCTTGTGAGACATCGGGTAATGCTTTGACTACAAAGACTAGGGGAAGAAAATTAGAAATAATAAAGAGCCCATGATATCATAGTAATTCAAGGAAACATAGATCCAAGTCTAGATTGGGGATAGCGTGCTAGAAATGTGGGAAGAAAGGACACCTGAAGAAATAATTTATGTCTCAGAAGGGAGAAGAAGGAGACGCACAACATGAGAACAATCATGAAGCAAAGGTAATGTGTTGCAAGATGATTTTATTCTTTCATTAGAAAATATTATGGATGCATGGGTGGTAGATTCAGGGGCCTCATTCCATGACACACCTAATAGGAAACATAGTCATGATTATGTTCAAGGAGATTTTGGATAGGTTCATCTGGGTGATGATAACCCCTGTCACATTGTTGGAATGGGTAATATTTTCATAGAAAAACATAATGGAAACCAATGGCTATTGAAAGAGGTAAGGCATGTTCCATACCTAAAGAAAAATCTAATTTCAATAGGGTAGTTGGGAAGTGAAGGCTATGTAACTACTTTTACAAATAAAACCTGGAAGGTCAATAAAGGATCCCTAGAAATATAAAAAGGAGAAAAGGTTGGTACATTGTATTTATGCAATGGTATTTATAAATTTGTTAATGCTTTAACCTCCACAAGAGCAGATACAACATTGTGGCATCATAGGCTCGAGCACATGAGTTAGAAGGGGATGCAAATTCTTCACTCAAGAAATTTGTTGCCAGGTTTGAAGCATGTTGATTTGGATTTATGTGAGAATTGTGTTTATGGAAAACAAAAGAGAGTCAGATTTATCAGAGTTGGGAAAGAAAAGAAGAAAGAAAAATTAGAGCTTATGCATACAAATGTATGGGGACCTGCTCAGGTATCATCTCTCAGTGGCTCTTGTTGTTATGTTGCTCTTATTAATCATGCAACCAGAAAAACCTGGATCTATAGTATTCAAAATAAATATGATGTTTTTGATACTTTCAAGAAATATAAATCTTTGGTTGAGAATGAGACAGGAAAGAAGTTGAAGTTTCTCAAATTAGACAATGGATGAGAATATTACAACTTTGATAAGTACTGTTCAAATCATGGAATTAACAGAGATAATATAGTTCCACGAACAACACAATAAAATGGTGTGTCAAAAAGGATGAATAGGACAATCATGGAGCATACAAGGTGCACGAGATTGCATACGTGATTGCCTTTAAAATTTTAGGTGGATGTTTTATATACTGTTGTTTATCTAATAAACAGAGGGCCTTTAAGTTCCTTGGATGGTGGTATTCCAGAGGAGGCATGGACAAGTAAAAAGGTAATCTACTCATTTTTAAAGACTTTTGGTTGTGAATCCTTTGTCCACATTAATAAATAAAATAGAACAAAGCTTGAGGAAATATCAAAGAAATGTACCTTTATTAGATATGGTGTTAATCATTTGGGTTATCGCTTATGTCATTATGAAAATCACAAAATAATTAGGATTAGAGATGTCATATTCAATGAAAAGGTCTTGTATAGGGATTAGCTATAAGAAAAGAAACATAAAAAAGAAAACAGAGAAAGTGCTTGATGAGATCATAGAAGAAGTAAAGGTGCATGAAAATATAATGATCAACATTCACAACCACAACAACAACCACAACAACAACCACAACAACAACATGCACCTCAAACACCTGAAGTGGTGTTAGAAGATCTATAAGGGTAAGTAGACACCCTTAACGATACTCTCTTTCATTATATTATGTATTGTTGACTGATTCTTGTGAACCAGAATGTTATGAAGAAGTAATGCAGGTAGAAACCATGAAGAAATGGGATCTATCCATAAAAGAAGAGATGGATGAAAAGGTACATAACTAGGCTTAGGACTTAGTTAGGTTGCCTGCAGGTAAAACAACATTGCATAATAAATGGGTTTGCAAGTTGAATGAAGAAGATGGAGGTAGAAAAAATGTATAAATTTATACTTGTGGTGAAGGGGTTTTCACAGAAGAAAGGTATAGACTGTGATGAAATATTTTCTCATGTTGTTAAAATGACTTCAATCAGAACTATTTTAATTCTAGTAGCAACAAAATATTTTCATATTGAGCAGTTAGATGTAAAGACAGCCTTTCTCCATGGATATTCGGAGGAAGAGATCTATATGCAACAACCACAAGGGTATCAGGTCAAAGGGAAGGATAAATTAGTGTGGAGGTTGAAAAAGAGCTTGTATGGCCTAAAATAGGATCCAAGAAAGTGGTATCTAAAATTTGACAGATTTATGTCTGAACAAGGTCTTACTAGATGTCGCTTTGATCATTGTGTTTATACCGAAAGGAAAAATGACAGAAGCTACATTATATTTCTATTGTATGTAGATGAAATGCTTCTTATAGGGCCTAACACGTAGGAAATAAATGTGCTCAAAGGAAAATTGGCAAATTCATTTGCAACGAAGGATTTGGGTGTTGCAAAACAAATCCTTGGTATGAGAATAACTAGAGATAGGAAAAATAGCAAATTAACATTGTCTCAGAGTGAGTAGATACAAAATGTGTTCAAAATATTTAATATGCAGAATGAAAAACTAGTTAGTACACCTTTTGTTGGGCGCAGGATCCCCCATGGGCAGATTTGGGGCTAAAAGCCCATATTTTGGTCCAATTTTGTAATCCAAGAGTATAGACTTCGCATTTTGTGGTCATAGAGCACGTAGACATTAAAGAGTGATAGGGTTGTCAACCCTTATTTTGGTAAGGTAATGTTGGTTGTAAAAGATCTACCCATTGTATGCGGACCATGGGATTATATAAATAGAGCTAAGCTCTAAGTAGTTAGAATAATCATGAAGGATTGAGTCATAGCGTTAGAGCAGAAGTCTAAGTTTGGGTCGTAGCGTAGGTAGAGGCTTTGCAGTTGAGTGCACAGAGGCTTAGAAGTTCGTAGCTGAGTGCGCGGACCCCTACAGATGAGTGCACTAGGTGGGTCGAGTCTGTAATTGTCCGGAATTATCAATAAAGAGAAGGATTCTATAATTTTTGCGTCTTTATTTCCTATTTGTGCATCTATTATATTGGGTATGAACTTCACTTATAATGCTTATATGATGCGCGAATGTATGTAAATGTGTTGGTTAAGTGAACTTAATTAAGAAAATCTATTTACATGAAGCTAACTAAGATCAGTTAATAAGATAAGTAAGACACTTAGCCTAGTTTGGGATATATCTCAGTTCGTTGCCCTAACAGTGTGAAAGTCCCTAAGCCGCAGGTTAGGGCTGCACAAGAGCCAATTGTACCCTTCCGCGAAGGCACTGAAGAGTGGAAGAGAGGGCTAAGCAACCTACACAAAGGAATGTATAGCCAGAATAAACCGACATCACAACCATCTCAACAGTGCAGAAACTTGGTTCCAACATCCCCCCATACTGCTTTGGGTGAGACTTTAGTCTGCACTTCACAAGTTGATGCCGAAAGGGCCAGTGGTGTAGGGATTTGTTTGGCTAATTAACACTGAACCTGGGTTAGGCCCCCACAACCCAACAAATGGTTCAATTGCTAGGACCAAAATATGCATAAGAGATGTGTGATGTCGTATCACTGGAATCCAATTAAGAAAGAAATTGAAGGCTGGTTGGACAAAAGGATCCACGAGTTCACGACACAAGAAAATAGAAACCAGTGACTGTCAAAAGAAAAATGGCTAGACAGGTACCTGTATACAGGGATCCATGAAATCCTTTTCGCCTCCTTTCCTACTGAGCTATACGAGTGGATCGCGAAGCTAGCAGATAGCCAAGGAAGGTGAAAACTTGACTATCTTATTATGTGGACCCTAGAGCTAGTGCGAAGGTTGGAAGCACCGGAGGATAAGATCGCCTGCGCTGTTGATCATTGGCTCGATCACATCATAGGAGGATTTTTGACTGAATTTACAGTCGACACCTTAGTTAGCTATAGCGAGGTAGAGTGACACTTTTTCAAAGGACCACAAGGTAAGTACATAAAATCTTTGAATACTTGGATCAAAATGTTGTTGTGCAAAAAACGGGTTATGCAACTACCTTGATGTTCAGGACTACACGAATTGGAAAATTCTACATAAATGAAGGAAATAAGGGTCAACAACATAGCCCCTTGATTTCACCTCTGTGAGGGGAAGAGGAAGTGATTGTGAAGGTCTCTCCATGAAGTGCTATTTAGTTGATTCCCACGAATACCACCTTCGCCACACCACCACCAGCTTCACCACCATCGCCTCCAACTTCACCTGTACCATCTCCACCTCCACCATGATTCAGTATGGCAAACAATGTGAAGTTTCCTTTTTTCAAAGGCTTGGGAAATGAGGACCCGAACCAATTCTGGTTCATTGTGAGGCTGTATAGGAAGCTCAAGGTGTTATAGATGACCATATAAAGAAAGTGACACTGGTTAGCGCTCTGCAGGATCGCACGCTAACCTAGTATATTAGGTACTCCAATGATAACCCGAATGCTAGAGTAGCAGACATCCAAACAACACTAAATAGGGAATTTAGTAGGCCTAAATCTTAAGCGTAGTCAATTGTGGGATTCAAAGAGATCATGATACAACTAGGATAGACACCTTGGGAACTGGATCAGAGGTTGAAATGTACGATCTGTGAAGCCAACATGAATTTGAGAGTTGGACAACATCATGAGTGGTTTGTGGCTTCACTACTACCACACTTAAGGAGTGCGCTGCCACAACAAAAGATAACAACTTAGGCACAATCCTTGGAGATCGCCATGGGACTACATGAGACTTTGATGCAAGATCCTAATCTAGGAGTCAAGCAGATCCATGCATAGGTGAAGAATTTGTGCCTTGAGATGCAAAGTCTGAAGCAGGATAGTACGGTTTGGCCAGAGGTCTGTGAAGAGGTATGATGTTTGAAATGTAAGAGTTAGGGTCATGACAAAGACCACTACCTAGTCTTCAAAAATTACTTTGTAGGAGGAGGAATAATACCTTTAAGGCCAGAAGCTCAAGCAGGACCTAGTGTGGCTCCTACTTTATGGTGTGCTATCTGTCAGGTAGCCAGAAAACATGGCACAAATAACTGACACTTGTTGTAGAAGTATGTACAAGCACTGCAACAATTGTTCTGCAACTTTTGTAGGTCGGTAGGACATGATGAGCGTACTTGTAGGAGCTATGAATTGATGATGGATAGAACCCAAACTTATAGGGTTTAGGTTGAAACACAACCCCTTGACCATAATGCAGGGATGGTGCGCTCAGGATTTCAGGGGCGTGGACGAGGCCGAGGCAGAGGAAGACCTGGTAGAGGTTGAGGAAAGTTGATTTGCTACAATTGCAGAGGACCAAGACGCAATGCCTGCGACTACACTAACCCAACACGTCCGTCGTGCAAGTATTGCACATTGTTTGATCATGAAACAGAAGATTGTCGTATGCTTATAGCTAGGATATGTGACAAAGGGGCGCTACTACCTCCCCTGACTTAGAACTTGTAGATGATGAGGTTTGAGCCGCATGAGGAAGATCTGAACGTAAATATAGTGCTTCGGAGTGGAATCGCGACAAGAGATGACAAGGGGAAACAATTGGAAGATAGTACATGGGTTCGTAGGGCCTCGGTGAAAGAGGTTGAGTTTGATTTGGAGTGTGGTCGGGAAGCATTCACGGAAGCTAAGAAGAGCTTCATTGAGGCCTCCACTTTGGGAAGCAAGGATAAGGCTGAGCCAAAGATGGACCCCTCTATGATCACAACTTTCCTAGAAACCTATATGAAACTACTGCATGACAGTAAGGCTATGAAAGGGCTGCAAGAACTCATTAATAGATGCGTTGGAACCATGCCAGTTGAACCGCACGTAGTATGAAAGATTGGCAAGCATAAAAAAAGGACGGGATGGGAGATGAGACTAACTGTGCAAATAGGAGAGTATGAAATGGATCAGGTCATTTTGGACCTAGGGTCAGATGCGAATGTCATACCAAAACAAACTTGGGATCAAATGGGGAAACATGCACTGCAATGGTCTCTGATTCAACTAAGGATGGCGAATCAGCAGAAAATAATACCCATGGGGTGGCTACAGGGAGTGACCATGGATATTGAGGGAGCGAGCGTGCTGGTAGATTTTGAAGTAATATAGATTGTGGATGACAACAATCCCTACCATGCATTCCTAGGAATTTACTGGGCTACTGATATGAATGGGGTAATCAATCTAAAGAAGTGAAAGATGATATTTGAGAAGAAATCACTACATGTAATAATACCCTTGGATCTTGTTGAACGATCACGCTATACGGAACCAATCTGTGACTATGAGAGTGATAATGATCTGGACTACATCTATAAGATAACAACATGAGACCAAGACTGGGTGAATCCCACTATGGACGGACAGATTACATGGAAGCGTGAGAGTTCCTGCACTTCGGATTCCAACGAAGAAATAGAATGATGGCAAAATCGGTTACATGAAGTAACACTCTGAATTGCAATGTGATGACTTGGTCGTTGCATTGTGTGTCATCAAAGGTAAGAAACCTGCCTACTTATGATGGTCTAAATGAGGTAGACACCTTTTTGGATGCATTTGAATGCGAGGTTCCAAAAAATCAACGCTTTGAGGCCTTGGACTAGGTACTGCGCACTACGCTTGCAAGATGGTGGGGTACGCACAAGGGAAGCTTTGATGATTGGCCCGAATGTAGGAGGATGATGAGAGCATGATTTGGGAAGCCTAAGATGCGACTAACAGACAAGTACGATGGACAGGATGACTTGCATGCACATATATCCAAATGGATGCAGGCCTATGGATAAAAGCCACAACCTGAGTGGGTGCACCCGTTTTACCATACCTTGGATATTATCCCAATGAATTGGTATATAGAAATAGAACTCCACTATGCAATAGGTCAGTGGGATATCCTGCATGAAGGGTTCATGATGACATTCAGTTTTGAGGATGGGTTTGATAGTATTGATGAAGCACTACAAGAGGTAAAAGTAGCCATCTTTAGGATACTGCTGAATCCTCTAGACCTGATTAAGCCTGCATGGGCTACTCAGCTGAGTAGCACACTGGAATGTTATAATGTAACTATTGAAGAGGAGGACAAGGATCCATGGAAGATTAACATCCAAGAAACAGAAGGCCACCATGAGGTTGAAGGACCGTAGTTTGAGAACCTTGATATAATCGTGTCGATGAAAACTAAACAGGTGAAAATTGGTACGGAGGCAGAACCCAAATTTGTGAAGATTGGAGACTATTGGGATGACTTGACAGTGGATAAGGTTGTTGAATTAATTCATGAATATTAGGACGTATTCCCTACCAAGTTTATGGACCTGAAAGGAATAATCGGAGATCTAGGAGTGATGAAGATCACGTTAAAACTCGACGCAAATCCAGTTAAGTAGAGGCCTTATCACTGAAATCCAAAATGCCAGGAGAAGGTCTGCTTAGAGATAGACAAAATGCTAGCAGCAGGCATCATTGAGCCTGTGGAAGAATCCAATTGGGTAAGCCCTATGGTGGTGAAAGAGAAGAAGAAGAAGGATGAGATAAGGATATGCGTGGATCTCAGAAAGTTGAATGATGCTTGTGTGCATGATCCTTTCCTGACTCCATTCACAGATGAAGTGTTGGACAATGTAGGTGGCCAAGAAGCATACTCCTTCACTGATGGGTTCTTTGGGTACCGCCAAATCAAAATTTCACCAGAAGATAGGAGCAATAAAACGTTCGTGACTGAGTGGGGTTGCTTTCAATATACTGTAATGTCGTTTTCATTAAAGAATGCGCCTACTAGATTTTCGTGCATTGTTGTTGCAACATTCAATGAATTTATTCATAAGTTCCTAGAGGTCTATTTTGATGACTAGATTGTATTTGGGTTGGTTAAGCGCCATGTAGTGAGCTTGTGCTTGATGCTCGATACCTGTGTAAGATACCATATCACGCTCAACCTCAAGAAGTGTCTGTTTTGCGTTCCTTTTTGGAGCCTATTGGGGCATGTGGTTTGTAGAGAAGGACTGATGGTAGAACCCACAAAGATCGTGGTAATTCTGAATTTAGAATTGTCGAGGAGTGTGAAACAGTTGCGCGCTACTATGGGACATACGGGATATTACAAAAAGTTTATCAAAGGCTATGTCTAGATCACCACGCCGATGGAAAAATTGTTCAAGAAGGATGTCATGTTTTGCTGGAATGATGACTGTAAGAAAAACTTGGGTATATACAAAGAAAAGATGGTTACCGCGCTGATTCTAGTCTTCTCGAACTGGAAGAAAAAGTTTCATGTACATGTCGACACATCGTGTATAATGCTGGAGGCAGTACTAACACGGGATGGCGGAGAAGTCTTGTACCACCCTATCACATTTGCAAGCCACATATTATCCAAAGCAAAGATGAACTATTCTACCACTAAATGTGAAGGGCTAGCTATGGTGTATGCACTCCAGAAGTGTCAACACTACTTGCTAGGAGGCCACTTTAAGATGTATACAGACCACTCCACGCCGAAGTACTTGGTCAATAAGCTTGCATTGGGGGGCCAAACTTGCAGATGGCTCTTACTATTCCAAGAATACGATTTTGAATTTTTTGTGAATCATGGATGATTGAATGCAGGACCAGATCATCTGTCGTGCATCGAAACAGGGGAGGAACCTACTAACTTGGAGGAAGGATTACCTGATGTGAAACTATTTGCAGTGCATGTTGCACATGGTCATTTCAAGGATATAATACACTTCCTAACAATAGGATCTACACTGGAAGGATACTCTGTCCAACAAAAGAAGGAATTAGTGGTGCATCTGGTAGATTTCTCTACCATTGCTGGGCATCTATACAAGATGGGGAATGATCAAATACTGCAAAGGTATGTACCTGAGTTTGAACGAAGCAACATCCTTGCAAATGCTCATGGGAGCCCCGTGAGAGGACATTATGCAGGGAGAGCAACCACGCATAAGTTTCTACGCACCAGGGTGTGGTGGCCAACCCTTCATCAAGATTCAAAAGCATACTACAAGGCATGTGATGTATGTCAAAGAATAAGGAGGCCATCGCGGAGGGATGAAATTCATTTGAATCCATAAATAACATTAGACCCCTTCAAAAAGTGGGCAATAGATTTTGTAGGGCCTATTCAGCACCAAGGAAAGATAGGTGCAAGGTACATCATCACTACGAAAGAGTACTTGACTCGTTGGGTAGAAGCACAACCAGTGAAGGATTGCACGGTTGCAACTATCATGAAGTTTCTATTTGAACATGTACTGACGCGATTTGGATGTCCAAAGATCTTGATGAGTGATCGTGGTATGCACTTCCTGAATGAGACGATCATCACACTAATGGAGGAATTTAAGGTGTATTGCTAGAAGAGCACACCTTATCACCCACAGGCTAACGAGAAAGTGGAGGCATTTAACAAAGTGCTTGAAAATGTATTGACCAAGGTTTGCAATGCTCAGCGAAGTGATTGGGACCTACGCATACCTGCAGTATTATGGGCTTATCGAACAACTTGCAAAAGGTTGATGGTACAAACTCCTTTTAGGTTTGTCTGTGGTGTAGAAGCTATAATTCTATGGAATACATCGTGCCTAGTCTATGCATAACAGAGCTCATAGGTATGATGGATCGCAGAGCCCTGGAAGAGAGGCTCATGCAACTAGATGAACTTGAGGAAGAAATATTTTTGGCTGGATTTCACCAGTAGATCCAAAAGCAGCATGAATAGGCATGGCACGATAGACACATCAAGCTGCACACATTCAAGGTAAATGATATGGTTTTTTTGTATGATAGTAAGTTTGATAAATTCCCAGGAAAGCTCAGGATGCACTGGTTAGAGCCCTATGTTACTAAGGAGATTAATGATGGTGGCACGGTCCAGTTGGTTAAGTTAAATGGAGAACCCTTCCTAGGAAAGGTGAATGGAAGTCACTTAAATCCATACACCAACGATCTGCCCATGTGACTATATGAAAGTAGCATAGTCTTAGTGCTCCAAGTAGCTGAAAGGAGGCACATGACTATAAACTACACTCCCCGGGTTGGGGAGTTGTGTGATGTCAGGACTGCGTGAAGCAACGAGGTGTCACAAGGTCCACGACAAGGTGAAGATAGCTGCACTAGCACGCAGGTCCACCAAAAAGTGACCGTTAAAGTCACTATTCACGATTTGATGGTCGGTTTGAGGCCAAATGGAGAGGGAAACAGGCATTTAAGGTTTGATGGTTGGTTTGACGCCAAATGGAGAGGGAAATAGGCATTTAAGGAAAACTTTATGGAATAGATTCTTGGAAATCTACCACTAATCTAGCATTAATGAGTCGAATGTGGGGGGAACAGTTGGATTTGAATTCAAAAAGCCATATAAATTACAAGTGGTTGTATAGCGAAAAACACTTGGCATTTTGAAAATTTAGTTGTTGCACTATCAAGTGTGTATGGACCTTAAAAATTTGAGGCTTTGAGAGCAAGTTCAATGTTTGAGAGATCGCTAAAAGAAATGTAGGACCTCCTGATTAGAATGATGTCAGCACCTGAAGAAGCCGTGCAGGAAATTGCAATAGTAGAAGCCCCAGAGAGTGCTGGAGTGATAGTTGAGGGCCCTAAATCACCAAGAACACCAAGACCTAAGAAGGATAAGCAGGCTATGATCCCAGTGCACGCCTCACCAAGAAACCCACTAACGACCAATCTCACCTTGTAGAAAAAGGGGAAGGCCAATAATCTAGAGGCTAACAAGGAAGAATCTGAAGAAATCTTGGTGGATGAGGAGGACGTGGAAATGGAAGTTGAAATCCAGGGTGTAGACACTATTACCAGGTTACTGGAATATGTTCCTCCACACAGGGTTAAAGACAAGGTGCCGAAGGACATAGATGAGAGAAAGCGCTCCCTGCAAACTCCGCTACTCCCAGTTGACTTAGGGCGAGTTCTTGTACTGAAATTTGAATATTGGGACCTTACAAATCATGAGAAATTCCTGCATCTAACGACTGAGCAACTAGTGCGTCGATGGATTGATGCGACTGCTGGAACAATTGAATTGGAGCCATAGACCTAGCCTAAGGGTGTAGAGAAAGCCAAGCTACTCAACCTACTCTAGGTGACACATTACCACCGCACCTCAGTGACCATCTTCGTCATCAGGTAATTGCTCTACTTGGTGCATGATGGGTGTTTGTGGTTGGAGGAGCCCATTCCCATCACAGACCACTTGTTCCATCAGATCACATGGCTGCCTTACTTAGGGGATGATCCAGCCAATATATCAGAAGGAAAAGGTGGTGAGTTGGTCCTTGCAGAAGCTATGAAGAAGAAATTCAAATTGGAGAAGAAGAAGCAAGGATATGCCATCTTCGGTATTAACAACCTTGCAGTCAAGGTAGTGACGCAAATACTAGCAGGGAAGGTGATGGGGAAGTTTTGCGCTGATGAGGTGCCCACACATATGCACTGAAGGAGTCTAGTTCAACTGGGCAAATTATCTATGCGGCTAGTTCCTTGCGAACTCTTGCGAGGCACAATGGTAGGGGAAGACACTCACTATGCATGGCTCCTACTGTTAATCATACTGGTGGGATGGGAGTTTCCAAAAGACATCCAATTTGCTTTCGTTGCAGCTTCCAAGGGCAGCAAAGTATGCTTCTTTGTGGGCGACCAAGGAAATGGATTGCATAAAAGAAAGAAAGATCTTTTGGATCTTGATGGAGATGAGTATCTGGATGGGGATCAATCTCAAGCCACAGTTTTTGCCCATTGTATATGCCAGTTTGCAGAGCTTTGAAGAGTGAAAAGTGGATTTCCACCATGTTTTTATTAGGGCACGAAAGGACCCCATGAAGACATGGCATAACTTACCATATCTGGTGACTGATGATGTTATTTTTGTAGTCCTTGAGTCTTGGCTGCCGGAGTGGTGCACTCAAGCAGGCTCCGCAGTGGAAACAGACAAGTCCACCACACATTGTAAGAAGGAAGAAACAAAGCTCATAATAGAATAGCTAGATGAGAAGCACAAAAAGGAGGAAGCGGATGCTAAGGCCCAAGCTACTTGTGACGATGCAAAATTGGCAGAACAGCAGAAGCCAGGAGGAGAAGTGCACGAAGGACAAAAATCACCTTCACTTGGGACTAAAGTAGAAATAGAGGAGCCAACAGAACAAGGTGGCGTGGACCCGCAAAAAACATCCACCCAACTCAAGCATCAATGCCCACAAGAGAAGGTAGTGCCACAAAAGAAAACCAAGGCGTCAAAGACATCCTTTGACCTAATCACCCTCACTGAGGGGGATTTGCACGACATCAGAGAAATGGTGAGGGATGTCATAGAAGAGGCCCTCCAACAGTTTGAAGAACAACAATAGTTGGTATTGGGGCTCTCCCGACAGAGCTGTAGGAGTTGCAGGCTTGCACTCCATAGTTTGGCACAATGTCCACCAGCCTCGCGATCGACACTTCAGCTACTGAGGAGATGTTGCGCACAAGGGTGACCAACGTGATACTGCTACCAGATGGGTCACTCACTATAGAAAATGAGGCCAATAGGCCCATGGTTAGCAGTCTGAAAGGGGTAGGATTAAATATGGTCACGTTCCCTTGGGAGACACTTTACCTCTTGTAGGATGGAGTCACCACGGAACTCAGGGCCCGGGAGAGTCATGCTCTGCTAGTGATGACCGAGAAGTTCATCAACATTGATAAGTTTGGCCCGCAACATAATGAGGTAGTAGAATAGAATAAGCAGATCATGTATGTAGTGGAGGAAGCCTACCGAATGGTCCTAAAGTTAGACATTCAGGCAGAAGAATCGGTTGAGTTGCGCATCCGTAAGTTGGCCATAGGGGTGCACAATGCTTGAACAAAGATGGCCAGGGTTCAGCTGGAGCTGAACCTACAGATTGAGGAATTGCAATTGAGGGATCAACCTTCAACTCCACCGGAATTCAAGGAACAACATACCACCGTGGTTACAACAGCGATAGCGACAGTTGACAGTGCAGTAGCAGACTGCATGCAACTTTTTGAGCAGGCATTCGAGGTCCTGACCACTCTGCAGGAGAGCCCAAATGTAGAGCACCTAGAGACAGAGGTGCACAAGCTACAACAAAAATATGACGAGGTAAAAGCGACTACACAGACGGTCACCCTTACACAGAGGCTTGCATGGATGCAGGAGGCAAAGGTGCTCTAGGAATAGGTGGATTCTGCTCAACACAAAGAAGCGGTCCTAAAAGTGCACCTACAACCATGGATAGATGAAGCATATACGATCACAACTTCCATTGAAGGGAAGCTTGCGACATTGTAGGACACTCAGCAAAAGATTCAGGGTAGTAGTTTAGCAGAAGCCACCGAGTAGCAAGTGGAAGAAGTCCAGTAGGCGCCTGAAGTTGCAGAGATCCAAACAGAGCTAGGAGGTATTTGTGCTAAGATCTCCGCACTTGTAGAGTGACTTGAGGGTGAGTCATGATTTTTGTGTTGGGCGTCTGTTGCGCGAGGGATCCCCCAAGGGCAATTTTGGGGCTAAAAGCCCATATTTTAGTCCAATTTTGTAATCCAAGTGTAAAGACCCCACATTTTGTGGTTGTAGAGCACGTAGATGTTAAAGAGTCATAGGGTTGTCCGCCCTTATTTTGGTAATGTAATGTCGGTTGTAAAATATCTACCCATGGTTTGTGAACCATGGGATTGTGTAAATAGAGCTAAGCTCTAAGTAGTTAGAATAATCATGAAGGATTGAGTCATAGCATTAGAGAAGAAGTCTAAGTTTGGGTCGTAGCATAGGTAGAGGCTCTGCCGCTGAGTACACAGAGGCTTATAAGTCCATAGCTGAGTGCGTGGACCCTTGTAGCTGAGTGCGCGGGGCGGGTCAAGTTTGTACTTGTCTAGAATTATCAATAAAGAGAAGGATTCTATAATTTCTACATCTTTATTTCCTGCTTATGCATCTGTTATATTGGGTATGATTTTCACTTATAATGCTTATATTATGCGTGAATTTATGTAAATGTGTTGGTTAAGTGAACGCAATTAAGAACATCTATTTACGTGAAGCTAACTAAGATTGGTTAATAAGATAAGTAAGACACTTAACCTAGTTTGGGAGATATCGCAGTTCGCTACCCTAGCAGTGCGAAAGTCCCTAAGCCGCAGGTTAGGGTTGCGCGAGAGCCAATTGTATGCTTCTACGAAGTTACTGATGAGTGGAACAAAGGGCTAAGAAACCTACGTGAAGGCATGTATAGCTAGAATAAAACAACATCAAGACCATCTCAAGGGTGCAAAAACTTGATTCCAGCATCCACCCATATTGCTTTAGGTGAGACTTCAGTCCATGCTCTGCATGCTGATGCGGAAAGGACCAGTAGTGTAGTGATTTGTTTGGCTAACTAACGCTCAACATGGGTCATACCCCCACAAGCCAACACCTTTGGCTAGCCATTTCAAACTAAGTAAGGAGATATGTACCAAGACTCAGGAAGAGATGACTGTATGTCTAAAGCTCCATATGCATCAACAGTTGGAAGCTTAATGTATGAAATGGTCTACATAAGGCCTGATATTGCACATGCAGTGGGAGTCGTGAGAAGGTACATGAGCAATCCACGAAAATAACATTGGCTGGAAGTGAAGTGGACTCTCAGGTATTTTAGAGGTACCACAAATAAAGCATTATGCTTTAGTGGTTCAAACATTGATTTATAGGGATATGTTGATGCAGATATGCAGATATCCTAGGTGATAGAGATAATAGGAGGAGAACCACAGGGTATGTGTTTACTGTAAGTGGAACAACTGTCAGCTGTGTTTCAAAAATGCAGAGTGTTGTTGCACTTTCAACAACATAAGTGGATTATGTTACTTCTACAAAGGCTACTAAAGAAATGATTTGGTTGCAAAGGTTTACGGATGAATTGCGTAAGAATCAGGATATGCGTAGGGTATACAATGACAACCAAAGTGACATTCATCTTGCAAATAACTCAACATTTCATTCCAAGAATAAACATGTATATCTCAAGTACCATTTCATACGGTCACTGTTGGAAGATTGACAGTTGAAGCTGGAAAAGATACACACTAACCAAAATCGTACAGATATGTTAACAAAAGTTGAAACTAGCGAGAAACTAAGATTTGTCTCAGTTTCAATTGGTATTGAAGTATGATGATGAAGATGAGAAGTAACCAGGTCGAAAGTGGATTCATTGTCCAACAAAAGAAGCAACGATGGAGTTTCTATAATTAGTCTCCAAGTGGGAGATTGTTGGGTGTGGAGCATGATTATCTTCCTCATTTAAGGGTCTTTGTTTTAACTGAATGCATACCCCAGGAATACTATACACCCCTCCAAGCTAGGGTCTGAGGGCAGTTCCCCTGAAGCTAAAAATAGATGTAAATTTTCCTTGTAAAATATTGTAAATTCGTAGTCAATCTAGGCCATTCATTAGATGGATAATCTGACGATGAAATTTATGTTTAATTTAAGGTTTTTTTCCCTAGAAGTCAACCCCTCACTATATATGATGGAATTGTATTGTGGTTGTACATCTATGTATTCTGAGTGAGAAATAGAGTGGAGATTGTGTGAGAGTGAAGAGGAAATTACATCGGATTTGATGTAGGTCGTATCTCTTCATTTTTGTAGATAATATAAAGGAATGATTGGATATTTCTCCATGGATGTAGCCCACATTGGGTGAGCCATGTATATCTATGTCTCTATTGTTTTCTGTGCTTTATGTTTTTGTGTTTTCACAATATTTTATGTGTAGCATTGCTTCGTAATATATAATTTTCTAATAGAAATAGGGACTCCAGAGAACCATCCACCTCCACCCACCAACTACTTCATGGAGTAAATTTCTCTTAGGGAATCAAGAGGTCCACCAACTCCATACTACAACTATTCCAATAAGAAATATGTCTCTACCAACATAGGTTAAAACAAAAAATCCATAGGCTTACCACCTTGACCCTAAACTGAACGAGTGAATCTAGAGGATTAACACATCCACCCTCAATAATTCCTTTACACATTGGTTCCACCCAAACCTGAGAATTCAAAATCCACCATAAAAGCAAAAAAACAAGAAAAAGAGGGGCTAAATAACTCTCTTTATCATAATCCAAGGAACGGGCCTCCACCCAAGCTCTCAAGGGAATCCAGAGAAAGCCATCTCCACCCCTTAGTTTTATAGGGAGTCCAAAGACTACTTTCCTCACCAGGAATATATTCTTCCACCTCTTAATGTTCAAGATTTTTCCCCACCATTTTCTAATTACTCAAATCCTTAGAGGAAGTTTATTTGTTAAATGATACTAAACCATATTATATCATGCACCCATGATATATACTTAGGTCCCTTCCCTCTATGAAAACTTACTTTTGATGGAGTGGACATCCTCACTGACAAACTCATTTTCAAGAGGTGTGATCATTCTTGGGGTTTATGACAATGCTTCCTAGTTAAATGAAGAGATGTTGTCATGTTCTTCAAGGTCATGTTTTTGTGAGTGATCAAATATATATGATAGTTTTTGTTATGTTTTTTTTCTTGTTTGATTTTTTAAAAAAATAAAATAATATGAGTAATTTTTCTAATTTAAGATAAGGTTTTTTTTTAATAAAAAATAATTAGTTTTGTTTTTCATTTTACTACAAAGTTCTATGGTCTAGTATAGAAGAGATTTATGTTTTAAATAAAGTCTTAAGAAATCTAAAAATTAAAAGAATAGAAGAAATCTTTTCCAATTATATATCTTGATAAAAGATATTTATTTTTCTTTTGGAAGATGAATAATTTGGTTTTTTTTTTTCATTTATTATAGAGTTGTAGTTTTTAATGTGGAAGAGATATATCTTTTAGAATGAAGTTTTAAGAAGATTAAATTTTATAAAGTTTCTATATATTTGTATTTGGAATGGTACTTTTTCTTATGAGAGTATTTATAATTAACTTTTAGTTAAAATATGCTTTAGCCATTTATTGTTACTATGGATGAATGTCCATTATAACTTGGCCAATATGACTTGATTAATTGAAATGACATCATTGATTCCCAACTATCTAGGAAGGCTATTGAGCATGACTCTATTTTGGGATACTAATGAATTTTTATCTTAGAATATTGCTCACATTTTTTTAAGAAGTGATTTGAATATCATTTCAATTTCCTTCACTATGATCTCCATCGAAGTAGTGAGAATGGAGTACGAACATAAAATGATATAATGGAATGCATTTTTATCTTAGAATATTGCTCACATTTTTTTAAGAAGTGATTTGAATATCTTTTCAATTTCCTTCACTATGATCTCCATCGAAGTAGTGAGAATAGAGTACGAACATAAAATGATATAATGGGGAAGTACATTGATTAGGATTGTTCAAAGACCAATATTTAAATATAAATATCCCCAACCTCTAGTTTCCCCTTGGATATTTTTTAGGACGATGTCAACTAGAATAATTAACTATACGCATTGTGTTTTTTCATTAATATGAGCCATACATAAATACATTTAGCAGATGATTCTTGGTTTCATCTTTCAAGACCTCTAATCACTCTCGAAATTCATCTATGGTTTTTCATATTTTAAATTTAATATTTACAACACTATTTAGAAAGCACCATAATCCTAACAATTAGGTATCCAACATCGCCCCTTTAATCTGAAGGGGTGTTTGAAGTCCAAACATATTTGTGAATATTTCAAACTTTTATCTTCCAATCACTTTAGTGAAGATGTATGCAATTGGATCATTTGAGGAATAATGTATCAAACGAATAGTGTTGGCCTCTACATGATATCAAATCATATCATACTTTATGTTACGTTCTTAGTTTGATCATGGACTTTGGGATTCTTGGCCTACTTGTTTGGAAAATTATTTTCAACCATAAGCTAGTGATTTACCATGTTTTGACCCTTCAACATGTTTATGCACATGGGTCACTTTTTAGTTTTGTAAAAATACCAACCTCTTCCTTTGCTTTCATGAAGTGTAGCTTCATTTTAGAAATCATGAATTTCTTCCAAATTAGTAGTGATGAGTGCTAAGGCATTGGCACTTTGGGTGTTAGTTCAAATCTTGAATCCATATCTATGACATTTTCTATATTCTAGTCATTCACTTCTAATAAAGGAATACAAGAAAAGATCATTCCTCTTTGGATTGGGAATTTATCCATGTGATTCAATCGTGGAATTTAAATCTATAATTTATCACTACAACTATACTATTGCATTTCTAAGAGTGAAGCCATAGTGAGAGGTTGTCTACCTTATATTCACAAGTTAACTATGATGACATAGCCTATCATCATTTCTTAATGGAATTAAATTACAAGTAAGTTATGCTAACCTTTCCTATTGATTTTGTTTCATTGAAGAGTCATGACTTGAAGCCTTCACATGTGAGAATGTAATCAAACTTACGACATTAAGTATTGTTTCAGTTGTAACCTATCTGAATGTAGTAGATCTATCTTGTTGAAGGGTCACAAAATTAAGCTTTTATCTTTGGATAACTTATTTTGTAACCCTCATTGAACAAATTATGATTCATTTTATCACTCAATATTAATTGGTTGGAAAAAAATTTAGTGTATTTCTCTCATCTTTACTTGAGTGGACCTTATGAATTTGTGTTATCCATCAGTCTCTTTGTACTAAAAACAACCTGAACCTTCATGTGAGTAGTTTATATCTTGTGTTCCAGCTTTTCTTTCACTATATAGAGAGTAATTCAAACTTGTGTGATTATGAGTACACCGTTCTCATTCATGTTCATCCTTGTGAAATTGATGGCCAAGTACTACGGAAATTTCATTCAAATTATACATATAAGGGAATATTTGCTTATATTTTCCCTTTGTCTTGATGAGTAAAATAAAGAGGTGGGACCTCTCGTTCTCCCAACATTTGAATTAAATAATATGCCCATGAATAGATCATATGTATTATAAGGTGGCACATTCAATCCAACATCTCAATTTAGAGTTATTTTATGGTGAATCTTTGTGACTATATTATAACTAAGGAACAAATTCCCCATTCTTGTTTAAATTGGTCGTGGCAACATAAGTTTTCATTTGGTCCCAATTTTTGTTGCACAACTATCTTGGACCATTCTTATTCAATTCTATCTAGATTGAATATCTATGATGGATTAACAAATATTTTGATAGAAATTGATAGTATAATATACAAACCATTTTCTTCCATACCTTACAATTGATTACAAGTCATTTACATGTCAAGTAAGCCATTATCCCTCAAACTATGTAGTAGACAAGAACTGTAATTTGGATTAGAAGTAAAATATGATTTGCATAGATAAAGGGGTGCCTCCAATTTTTTTTGAATTATGTCTCTTATAATTAAATAGGGATAACAACTCATTCAGTGAGAGTGAACCCATGTCTAGTTATTTCATTCACCCTTAATTTCAAACTTACAAATTAGCTATCCCTAATCATCCCTTTTCTTGTGATTTGACTAATTTCAAAATAAATGGCTCTTACTTCTTTCATTAAAATAACACCAAACCATTTCCTGAGGCATCACATTCCACAATAAAAAGAAATTGTGAACTTTGGTGTAGCTAAGACCAATGCTTGGCACATTTCCTCTTTAAGATGTTCAAAGGCATTTGTTACTTCTGGAGTCCAATATAATGCATCTTTCTTTAGTAATGATGTTAGAGGTGCCTCTATTCTCCCATAATTCTTAACAAAATTGTGATAGTACCCTATCAACTCGGGAAATCCTTGAAGATGCTTTATGGTTGTGGGGATTTTCCATTTCATAAAGGCTTTAATTTTGTTAGGGTCTACCATAAAACCCTCATGAAATACAATATGGCCCAAATATTCCACCTCTTGTACTTCAAATAAACATTTGCAGGTTTTTTCATATAATTATTTCTCCTCCAATAGTTTGAGCAGCCTATCAACATGTTGAACATGATCCTTCCAAGACTTGTTGTTGATTAGTATATCATCAAAAAATACTAACACAATTTTTTTAAGGAAGGGATTGAAAATTGAATTCATCAAACCTTGAAATATGGAAGGTGCATTAATAAGGCCAAAAGGCATGACCAAAAAAATTCATAATGACCCTCATGAGTTTTGAATGTTATTTTTGTAATGTCTTTAGTCTTAATTTGAATTTGATGATATCCTTAAAAAATTTCCATCTTGGTGAAGTAAATTTCTCCATGTAATTCATCCAAAAATTCATCAATGACAAGAATGGGAAATTTATATTTAATAGTGAGCTTGTTGAGCTCCCTATAATTTGGCCACATACGCCATGATCCTTCCTTCTTGTGCACCAATACTATTGGAGTAGAGAAAGAACTTTGACTAGTTTGAATTATACCAGCCTCTAGCATTTATGAAATCATACATTTAATTTCACTCTTTTGGGCAAAAGGATATCTATAAGGCCTGATGTTTGAAGGAAAACTTCTTGGAATTAAATGAATAGCATTCTCATGATCATGAATGGGTGGGAGGCCTTTGTGAGTCACAAACACCTTGGAATGATTGTCCAAGACTTTTTGTATTTTTGGAGAAATAGATGATTTCGATGTTTGAACCTATAGTGAGAATAATTGTGAAATAACGCTCCATCATTGTTTCTTCATAATATTTGTCATGCCATAAGAGATTATTACCTTTCCTACTTTCCCTGTGATACACCTTAATTTAATTCCCTTTCCTTCCCAAAAAAATTTCAATAAAAGTTCTTGAAAATTGAAAGTTTTCATCCCAAAAGATTGTAACCATTCGACTCCTAGTACAACATCAACACCCCCATGGTTAGATTGCTATTATGGCACTTTCCACAGAAATTTATAGTTCCTCCATTTTCAACCATCACTTGACACTTTGGTTTTGGATATAGGAAGCAATTTGATTCCTTGGCTATCTCACAATGAATAAAATTATAGGTACTACCCGAATCAATCAACACTATTACCTTGCTCTTCTTAATATATCCTTCTATCTTGAGAGTTTGAGGAGTGGTAATTCCTACAAATTCATTACAACATATGTTTGGATTCATTTCTTCTTTCTCTAGTGTTGGTTCCCAGTGTATATCCTCCTCTTTTGATGTTTCTTTTTCCTTGTCTTCCTCCTCTTCACAGCCTATGTAGAACAATTTATTCTCGACACACTTATGTCCTTTAGTGTATTTTTCTATCACAATTGTAACAAATATTTTTTTTTCCTTTTTCCTCCAATTTTGTTGTGTCAACCTTATAGGTTGTGGAAGACTAGGAGCAACAATGCTTCCATATTTATAGTTGTGAGTGGTATACTTCCTTGTTTCCATAATCTTTCTTTCAATTTTTCTTGCCACTCTAAATGCCTTCTCCAATGAATCAGGTTTCTAAAGGAGAACCTAATGTTGGATGTTATCCTTTAAAGTATATATGAAGACATCAATCCTAATGCTCCTCTGGAATATCAGTTACCCTAATATTCAATTTTTGGAAGTCTTCAATGTGCTCCACCATTGAACCCTTTTGTTTGAGATTTATCAATTGGATAAATAAGGTCTTTCTGTTTGTATCTTCATAATGTTCTATCATTTCCTCTGTAAAAATTGACTAGGAGACAAGTGGTTTATGAGAACAAATCCATCTACATCATATAAACTGATTGGGTTCTAAATATAGAGATGAAATATGTACCTTGAGTGAGCGTTTCACACCTTGTAGATCAAAATATTTCTCCATATATAGTATCCATGCTGCCGGATCCTTTCCATCAGTATTCCTCATAACTATCTTTAGAATGTGGATGGTTCTTAGAGTCTCTAAAATCATAATTCATATTCCTTTTGTCCTCATCATGATTTTCATGGATTACCTTGTCATCAAATGGAAGCTTTTCTTGCAACAACATTTTCAATCATTCCATCTTGACATTCATCATTGATTGCATGTATTCTTTTAAACAATTCATGTCACCTTTTATTTCTAGTTTCAAACCATCCATGCCACCTTTTAAGCCATCCATGTCCTCTTTGGTTTCTCTTTGTGAGAGCGAAATTTGTTGCACTTTGTCCCATAATTTTAATATATCATGTTGCAATTCTTCCTCTTCATGTGTCATTGTAGAGCTTTCCACGGTCTTAATGGGTGTAGAATTATTTCATTTTGGAGGCATTTTAGAACCAAATACTGATATCTATGCTTCAGTATTCCATTTGAATAACTTCAAATTGATTTTTAAACAAAAATTATGCAAAATTTAAAAAATACACACCTTTTTCATGCTTTTTAGGAACTCAATATTGAAATTATTGTATCTCTATAATTTATGATTTCAAAGGTCTTGAATTAGGCTCTGTGGTATCCATATGAATATTCTTTTCAATATCATAATCCAAACCAATTTTGTATTCTTCAATATAGAGTTATGTCAAATATCCCATGATGACCTAATTACGGACTGGTTGAGTAGAGAGAAATTGTACGGGATGCTAAGTGTCACAACCTTCAGGTCTAAAATTTATACACAAAAAACTATTTTTTTTCACTTTCGGAAATGTTTTATAGAATTCAAATCTGATTCCTGAAACAAAATATATGATGATTTTCCTTAGACACCTGTTTGAGACTGAATTTCGGAGCCTGCAAAGACCTTAACTTCTTCAGACCATATCTCAGAAAATATATTGAACCAAGATTTGAACTTTTGGCACAAAGTTCACCACGATTTCGGCTCTACGTGGTCAAAATTTCAGCTTTTGAAGCTTCATAGAAAAACTTTATAGCGAAAATCCCATGATGACCTATTTCAATAAAAGAAACCCTAGAATCCAAAGCTTTGATACCAAATGTTATGCAACTAGCTCACAAAAAGATAGATCAATGACTTAAAAACTATCCTCTTCAAGTGGGAAACCTCCTTACATTACACAAATGAATAATTCTTTGGTGATACAAATGAAAATACCTCCTCTGTATATATAGGAGTCTAAGGGGTCACAATATAATCAGAGCCTACATAACAATAATATTTTAAGGGCACAACAATGACAATAGTTGGATTCAATGGGGCACCACAATAACAATATGGGGGCTACATGGACACAAAAATAAAAATAATGAGGGTACACTAGTATTATAGGGACCTTACACTAGTTTTTAATTATAAAGTCCTTGACATCATCATTCCAACCTATTGAACCTTTGGCAATTTGTTCAAAACATACTAGATAGCCACTCCACCACTAAAATTGGTCCTTGGAACATATAGCCAAAATATTCTCTTCTCCACATGAGCCACATGTTGTAACTATAAAGTTCAACTTGACCAAAGGTTCTTCATTACTTTCATTTCATCTCCTAGTTGCTCAAAGGGACCAACATTAAACCATATCAAAGGATAAAAAGAAATCTTTTGGGGAAGGAATAGAGAAATATATTTAAATACTTGTAAAACAATGTCATGATTTCCAAAGAAATAAATGAGACACAATCAATATCCAAGATTAATTAAACTATAACACATACCTAATAAAATATGGGAGTAGATATAAATGGGCTTCATTATAGGGTTACTAAAATATGAAGGTAAGATACAATTTTTTTGTTTTTGATATACTGACAAAATATGATTTTTTTTTTGTAGAATTCAAAGTAGTTACACAAAAATTCAAGTGGTAGAAGTGTTTATGAGGGAAGTTCATAGACTTAATGGCATTCATAAGGTAGTATAAAGTGACAAAGATCCAAAATTCATAGGATTTTTTTGGAAAGAATTATGGAAGATGAGTGGAGCAGCAATAGTGATGAGTTCAACATATCATGCAAAAATACATGGTCAAACAAAATAAATAAATAAATGTTTAGATGGTTATCTATGATTTTATTCTTAGCATACACAATTTCAATGGATGGAGTGGATTTCTCTAACAGAATGAACATGTTCTCTGTCTAGGATTATTTGATCCTTTGGTATGTTTTATGGAACCCTACATGTCTTGTTATGAACCATGCACCTTAGAAATGATAAGAAATCAATGAATGTAGTCCACGTTTTGGGTGAAGCCTCCTTTCACAATAAATATAATACAAGGTAAGATATGATGATCATAATATTAGGTCTCCTTGGTATATATATGGGAGACATAGGGTACAATTTTAATGAAAAGTTATAATTAAAGGTTCTTGCCTATGTAACAATACAAAAATAGAAATATAATAACTCAATATCTAGTGGTTAATAAGGGGTTTTAATATTAGCATGTAGTTTTTCTACAACTTAACATGTCAATCCCCTTCAAATAAGTGTTGTGATCAACACTTGACAAGTCGTGGGTTTTTCTACATGGACAAATCATCTTCAGATGTTTCCTCTTCCATTAGTAGTTTCTTCCATTTGATGAGGTACTCATTAATTTATTTATTTCTCAGCTATTTAAATCTTTGTTTCAAGGATTTTTTATTATGGCTCTAATATGATTTTCCCTTGTGAATTAATCTTTGGTAAAAATATTTGGACCATGATATTGTAGCTATTTACCTTGTTTAAGCAAGAAACATGGAATATTTCTTGTATACGTGAAGATGAAGGAACGTCCAATTTGTAATCCATACTTCAAATCCTCTTCAACACCTTATAAGGTCCATAATATCTCGATCTTAGTTTAGCTGGACACAGATGCCATGAACCATCATTTTTTGTAACTATCTTCATTAGTATTAGAACATACAAAGCTAGGGTTTTGTTGCTTCAAACGAGTCATAATTAAGGAGAGATCTATATGTACATCAGTTAAATTTTTTAGATTTTTTTTCACTATAATTTCAAAGATATACCCTATGGAAGCTAGGGTTTGTGAATGTTCTTGAAATCAATTTCAAACAAGAGATCTTGGAAGTTTCTCTATAATTAATTTTCTTGGATACTTGATACCATGAAATTTTTAAAAGACTAAGAAGATATCTTAATGTACATCTGGTAAAAATTTTATATTCTTTTTGTCTATGGTTTTGAAGATATACCTTGGTGGGTAGATTAATTATTGATTAAATCACTTACATTAAATCATTAAGCCAGGTTTCGTGAACTTGTGAATTACACTTGCACTATATATGCTAGGCTATGAAGTTTTAATTGAAAGGAAACTATTTTAATTTCAATATGAAAATTAAACCTTTTTATGACAAGATATTAGTAAATATAGGCTTTGTCTTAGAGGCATAAATCAAATTCAAGAATTGGAAATTAAATGAATTCAAAGAAAAATATTCTAATGTGAAGGCTTCAAAATCTATTCTATGATACAAGGAAATGAAATCTTATTATATTGAACTTTCAAAGACAAATTTACTCTCCTTATGCATTGAAGGGAAACTTAATATACTTCACTTGAAAAAGAAACTAATTCTAGGAAATCTTGAAGCAAATCTATTCTACTTAACTTTGAAAGAAAATTTAATCTATGTGACTTGAAAGGAAATATAAAGCAGAGTTGATCTAAGACCTATAGTACATTGGAATTAAAATTATTGTAGAAGACAAAGAGAAAATTTGGAAACCTCAAAAGATTATTGATGTGTGCATTCTAAACTAAAGCTAGTTATAACTTATCAAGCATAAATTTGAGGCTAAGGTAAAAGAAAATTAAAGAAAATATTTTGGTAATTTTGATTTATTGTCAAGTGCTCAACCTGTAAAGAACCAAAGGTGAATGAGTAAAATTCTAATTTGAAAAAATAGAGTATTAAAGTGGAACAAAGAACTGAATTGAATTGAACAATCGAATCAAGTGAGTTCTAATCTAGCCATAGAACATAAGAAATTAAATTAAAATAATGAAAGACAACTATACTATCTCTCACACATCCTCAGGGGGACCTCCTAGTGAGTGCCAGATGTTAAACACTTAGATCACAAGACTTTGAATTGCCAACACAATCACAAATATGCAATGAATAAAGTTCGTATTACTTGAAATGTGAAAACAAATTTTACAACAAGAAGTGATAATGAGAATTCTGAACTTTAATTGGATTGTCTTTCACTTTCAAAATGAAGGATTTTTTTATAGTTTCAAGATTAAAAACTTGAGGAAACAATTCCTAAAGATTAGAATTAGAATTGGCATCTAAGCTTCTAGATCAAAAGAGGACTTTCACTTCTTATGATTCACTACTTAAGGAGTGAATCATGAGAAGGAATTTATTGACATGTCATTAGTTTAAACTAAGGTCTTTAGATCTCACTCACTTGTTATTTCCATGCTCGCTTGATTGTAGAGTCGGTCTCTTAATATTCTATGCAAATCTAGTATTCTATATCCATGTTTACTACAAGTTTGACAAATGAGCCATATTATCTTGTAAGTTTCCATTTGTGACTAGTAGGTGGATATCCATTTAGGTGACATTTGAAAACTGCTCATGTGTTTTGGTTGCCTTCTATCACATGCTAACCTGTAGACCTTAGGATTTTTTTGCAAAAATTCAAGCTAGCTACAAAAAGTGCATGATTCGGTAGCTATAGTATAGTTTAAACCAATTTCATAAAGAAAAAATAGATTTTGAGATTTCGATGGATGATTACCTTTTCATTGTAGCTTGCATGAACTAGATGACCTTTAATTCATAAACAAGATAGAATGAAGTGAAAATTTGTAACAAAATGGGTGGAAAAAGGAAAAATGGATTGTTAAAAGGAGGACAATTCAGAGGTTCAACATTGCCCCACTTGCATGTCCTCATGCAAAAAAATTCAAAAATTGTAGGGATGTCTTCAAAGGATTGCCTCTGATGCCTAGATCAAAACAACTAATTTTGTTTGTGCTCATTTTCTCTTTACATTCAACAACCACCTTTGTTTTATCGTTAAGAGATTTCCTTGCAAGCCTTTGATTTCTTTGTCTAAGAACCTTATTGTTTAATTTGAGTTTTTTGGTCTTCTTATATGAGTAACACATCCCAAGTAGCATAATATCATTATGAGCTTTTATCACTTCATTCTCATCCTGTATGCGTCTATTCAATACTTCTAGTTCATAAAACTCATGCTTCAAAGCTTTAACGATATCTTGATCTATAAGGGGAATATTGACCTCTATCTTAGGTGGATCAAACATAAAACTATCATCATGAAATAATTGTACTAGGGGAGAATTTGCATTTTTTTGCACCTCTTTCTCCAAGGTCTCAAAATAATTATAGGCCTCTTACTGGACAAAGTCGCCTTTCAGAGGCTTCCTTGAAGGATTCGGTCATCTAAAGGCTCAGACATCATTTTTTATTCTTGTTCATTGGTCTCATCAAGGTATATGGTTTCTGGTGGCTAATGATTTGCTTGCTTGCTTATACTTCTGGTTATTCTCTTACTTTTTCTTGGTTGTTGTCCTAGTTCCACCATGCTTTAAACACATTTCCTTTTACTACTTTGTTTTTTTTACTCTTCTTTGTTCTCTTGTGGTAACTTTTTTTCTTCTTTCTTGTTGGATTTATTTACTCTAAAGATCTTCAATCCATTTTTCTCTTTTTTTGGATTTTGTGACTTCTTATTTGAGATGACTTTGGAATATTTTGTATGCTTCATGAATTCACTGAGTGGAATATTATCCTCTACATCTACAACATTTGGAACCTTTGTCTTTGTTGTAGATTATGCAACCATATTTTTATTTTCCTTTGCTTCGAGCTTCAGTTTAGGGTTTTTAAAAACACTCATGTCCCTGCTCTTTGTTTTCTTGTCTTCTTCTTCTTCTACAATCTCCACAAAATTATTTATTTCAAGAAAACATTTCCAATTATCACCATTGACTCTTAATTGTGATTCTACAAGGATTTTTATTAACCCATGATTATATAATGCTTGGTCAATGTTCCTAGAGTCTCTCTAAATGTTCAAGGCCGTCATTTTCAAGCTCCACAGAAGGTAGTAAGGAAGGTTCAATTGTTTTCCTTTAGTAAATTGCATTAAAAGTGTAGAAAGGTAGAAGAGTAAAACCTCATATCTCCCTTTGTAGTTAAGAAATTTTTTTCAATACTAACAATATATTTCAACATTTGGACTTTATTGCAGACACATGAATTCCTCTCTTGAGGGTTGAAATATCCATGCATGGATTGTGAAGAAAAAAAATTCCATTTTTCATCCTTTATTCTATGATTTTAAAACCAACTTTTGCCACTTCTTGGAAGTTTCGTGGCCTTAGCAATGAAAGACTCGGTTGTCTTCAGTCTTATATCCCCTATTTTAGCCTCCACTCTATCAAAGGCCTATGAAAACACTCTCGTGACCTCAATTTCATGCCCATTAAACTTTTCAAAGAACCTAAGCGATCCTACCCTCTGTAGTTGTTCTTGGACTTGACGATAAGTGCTGATAAAATTAACCCAAATCATTCATAATGAACAAGAACCCCCATCATTGTGAAGAAGAAGTTTCAAATCCAAATTATCTCTTTCAACAAGGTTTCAATGGAGAACCAGGATACAAAATGGGTGAAATTCAGTAATAATAGGGTTATAATGACATGGCGGTGGTAGTGTTGAAGTAGAACTCTCCCTTTTCAGTTCATGATTACGCATGATTTACTTGGATTTGATCCATCAAAACCACCATAATTTGTGGAATTCAAATTACTTGCATATGATAAGAGGATTTTTTGATATGATGGAATGACATATATGACTATGAAAGGATGCGTTATGGAATATGATTAAAGTCATAGAAATAAATGTAGGTCACTAATTAAAGATTTGATCAATAAATTATAATGAATCCATCAAGTAAAAGAGATATAATTCACTTTACTGAAATTGATTCACCATTTCTATAGTTACCTCATAATGCATACCTTAATTTTGTATCTTGATTTTTCATGCTCGCATGTCCATGATGTATATTGGAGAAATTGGCTACAGAATGTGGAATTAGCTGTCGAATGTTGACAATTATGCAATTTTTCCTTTAATCCTATTGAATACTGATTTTAAGTCTTGTTGATGTTGAATGCTAATAGTGGTTGATGAAGTTGATGATTGTGGGAAGTTATCATTAAAAGAGAAACAAAGTATTCAAATAAATTTATTTGAACTTGGAAAAAAAATATTTTATGAAGAAAGAGAGGGGCAAAAGAAAATGGGAAGAAATAAGGGGAATGAGAAAATCTAAGTTGCCAAGGATCCCTTGGTTTTCAACTAATATTTTGGTGGTAATGGAGGATAATATCCTTTTCCTACCAACCTTAGATCAATTTTTTCTTGCAAATTTTTAACAAAATCCTCTTGTCAAAGGCTTATGATATAACTTCAATCTGTGTCCATTGACAAGGAAGGTAATTCCTTCTTCATCAATAGTCCTAATTCTAACTACCCCATTATCAAAAATAGTTTCTACTTCATAGGGACCAAGCTAATGTGTCTAAAATTTCCCTTGAAAATATTTAAAATTGGAGTCAAAGAGAAGAGCCCAAACACATAGCTTAAATTTTTTGACTTTCATGAATTTATCATGCCATCTTGTCCTTTGCTACTGGATTATGCTTATTCTTTGTACGGAATATTGTTGGATCTCATATAGCTCATTCAATTGTGATATCCTCTATTTTTAGGCTTTAGAGAGGTCAAGCCCTAGATTTGTTGCTGTCTTGAAGGTTTCGACTTGGAATTCAATTGGAAGCAAAACATAATTCCCATAGACAAGCTCATAAGGAGTATGTCTAGTAGAATTTCTCCATGTGGTACGATATGTCCAAAGTGCTTCTAGAAATTTATATGGCCAGTCCTTTTTATGAAAATGTACAGTCTTGGTTAGTATAGCTTCAGGTACTTTGTTGGTGGATTCCACTTTCCCATTGGATTGTGGATGATATGGAGTAGATTTTTCATGCCTGATATTATGTTCCTCCATAATCTTCTGCACCAACTTTGATGTAAATTGAGCACCCTGATTTGTTACAATTTCTCTCGCAACACCAAATCGAGTGAAAATATCCTCAAAAATAAATGTAACTACAACATTTTCAGTAGAAAAAGTGAGGGGCTTAGCTTCTACCTATTTTCTAACATAGTCTATGCAAAAAGGAATGCACCTCTTTTGTCTAGATGGATGATTGTTGGGTCAAACAAAATCTCGATCCTATTTTTAAAAAGGCTTTATTAGTACCTGTGGTTGTAGAGGCATCTCATCTGATTCAATCGATCTTTTCATTCTTTGGAAACTATCACATCTTTTTAAATTATCCATATCATCCTTAAAAACAGAATGCCAATAATACCCCCAAAGAAGCACTTTATATGCAGTACTTTTGTCAGCGAGGTGTCCTCTACATGGTTCATCATGATAGGATTTTAATATCTCAAGTATTTAATCTTATCAAACACATCTTCAGATGATTAAATCAGGTCTAGTTTGGTACAATTCCCCTTCCATCCAAGAATAAAGTGCACTGGCTTTGATGACATTCTACTTTTCTTTGCTTGATAATTGAGGACGAAAATTTCATGTAGCTAAATAGTTAACAATATTTGCAAACCAAGGAGTTCTAGTAGAAACTCTAAAATTATATTCGTCAACAAAATTATGTATTACAAGAGTACCATTATTATCATTTTGCATCCTAGAAAGGAAATCAACAACTGTGTTTTCTTTTCCTGGAGTATCTAAAATGGTAATATTGAATTCTTGCAATAATAAAAGTCATTTAGTGATCTTGTCATTAGCAATTGGATTGTCATTAAATACCTAATAGTATAATTATCTAAATGAATGAAAGTCTAATAACAAGTTATATAATGTCTAAACTTATTAATGGCATGAACAACAACTAAAAACTCATTTTCTGTAATTGTGTAATTTAACTCTACAAGAGTCAAATTTTTACTTGTGTAACAAATAACAGAAGGAGTCAAGTATTTTTGTCCCAATACAACTTCTAGAGATGTATCTGAAACATCATTATAAATATGAAATGGGAGGGACCAATTTGGTTCTCTTAAAATTGGTGCTTCATAATTTTTCTATTTTGATGATTGAAAAGATTTCTGGCAGTCAGAATTCCAAGCAAATTCAGAATCTTTTGTAAGAATTTTGAAAACTGGAGAAGATATCGTTGTTAAGTTTTCTATAAACCTTCCATAATAACCAATGAAACTGAGAAAACTTCTAACATCTCTTTGGCATGTTGGTACTGAAATTCTAGAAATGACTTCAACCTTTAATGTATCCACTTTGATTCCATCACGTGAAATATGATGTGCCAAAACATTTCCTTCATTAAAAATCATAAAACATTTTTCATGACTTAATGAAATATTTTCTTCTTTGAAACAACTTTTTCTAATTTTTCCACAGCTTCCTCAAAATTATTCCCATAGGAAGTAAATTCATCCATATAAAATTTTATGCAATCATGGATCAAGTCAGAAAAGATACCTAATACTACTCTTTGGAATGTAGTAGGTGCATCACACAAACCAAAAGGAAGTACCCTATAAGAATAAGTACCCCATGGACATGTAAAAGTTGTTTTGTCTTCATCTTTAGGTGATAATTGTATCTGATTGTATCCACTAAAACCATCAAGAAATGAAAATATTTCTTCCTTGATAAAGTATCTAAAACTTGATCAATAAAGAGTAGTTGGAAATGATATTTTAGAGTAGATTTATTTAATTCTTCATAATATATGCATACTCTCCACTTTTCATTCTTCTTAGGCACAATCACCAAGGGTGAAACCCATTGGTTATCTAAAGTTGGATAAATGAAATTCAGATTAAACCATTTTTCGAGCTCCTCTTTAACAATTCTCTTAGATTGGGATTCATTCTTCTTTGGGGTTGTCTTACTGGTTTAGTATTTTCTTGAATATAAATAAGATGCATACATGTATTTGGATCAATACCTTTCATGTCAGTATATTCCCATGCAAATGCAGAGGAATGTTTTTGTAAAATATTTACCAATTGTTTGTTTTGAAATTCTTCCAAGTTATTATTAATGTTTAAATTTTTTCCTAGATAAATTTCTACCAAAGAATTGCCAAAATTTTCCAGAGTTTAATAATACTTTGGACCATCTAGATGAAAAATATTCAATTCCACAATATTCATGAAAATTTTGATCCAGTATGTGTACACAATATTTTTTCTCACAATATGAGGAAAAAATGTGATTTTTCATTAAATTTACTAATTGATCCTCTTCATCATTTTGTGAAATAGTTAATACTAGTTGAATGTTTTCAGAGTCTTCATCATCATCATCTTCAAACCGAACTTCATTTTCTACTTATGCTATTATTTTTGTACGTGGATATAATGTGAATTCCTTAGTAGTACTTCCATCAAACTTGAACATATCACCATATATACAACCTATGAATGCATCAAATATAGCTAACCATGGTCTACTAAGGATCATGGGTGCCCTCCTAGATTCTTTTTAGGAGCTAATATCATAAATTAAACATGAAATTCCCATGAATCTAAGGACACTAATACATCTTCTAATATACCATCAGGTTTGATAACAAATCTATCTTCTAATTGCAATAAAGTTGAGGTATATTGAAGATTAGTTAGCCTTAATTAATCCATAGTATTCTTACTCATGATATTAATAGAGGCACCTAAATCAATCAAAATGTTTGAAATTTCAATACCATTGATGTGGATTCTTACATTGGGGCTACCTAGATCTAAATCTTTTTCAATGATTGGTTTCCCCATCATAATATCTGCAAATTTTCCTACCAATTGAATCTTTTTAATGTATTTTTCTTTCCCCAATTTCTTGATGCACAACTCATTAATTGTTTTTGAAAAAATGGGTATTTCATTCATAAGTTGGAGAAAGGGAATTTCGATGCAAACATTTTTCAATTCATCTAGCATGTTATAATGAGGTAAAGTTTTTTTCCTTTCTATTTTCTTATCAATTTGAAGTCTCTTAGGGAAGGGAGGATTTTGTAAGGAAACAAAAGGTTGCTCAACTATAGGAATTGTAGGAGTTGATTTTATTCTACTATAATCTAATTTTGTAGGAATATATTCCCTTGGAGGGGTATTTTCTTGATGAATACATTTCTACTTTTCAGGAATTTTATCCTCCTTATATTCTTGGATGAAAATTGGTGGTGTTTTCCCCGATGAGGTTTGGAAGGACCTTTAGCAGCACCCGCATTGGATGAAAATAAACATGTTTATGTGGTTGGTTCAACACAGAAAATTATAACTTGGGAAAGTCTTCTAAAAGGGGTTTTTTTGGCCCATCCAAATGCCATCTATGTGGTTTACAAGAGGAGATGATGGGACACTTACTCAACCTTTGCCCATTCACCTCTACCTTGTGGGATTGGGTGGCCTCAGTCTTCAGGCAAACTGACAGGGACATACTCAGTATCACCAACACTTTGAAGAATTGGAGGAAAGACTTCTCAGGAAATGAAATCATCAACAAATCTTGGACTTTGGCTCTAGGCTTTATAATCTGGGATGTTTGGAAAGAACACAATGGCAAGATTTTCAAGAACAAAACTGGCTCAACGCAGAACATTATTTCACAAATATTACTACAACTCAAAGACACTATTGGAGCCCTTTTGTGGAGACATCCTGAGGACCCCACTCTGCCCCAGGATGCTTGCATACTACTACAGTTGGGTCTCCATTCGCTAGTTCCCTAGAGCATAAACAAGGGTGTGAGCTAGATAACTGCTAGTAAAGACTTCTGGAAACCTCCTCCTCATGGTTTCTTGAAAATCAATATAGATGGAGCCTTTGGGAAACCCAAGGATGGTTGGATTTGGAGGGGTCATCAGAGATGAGCAGGGGCGCATAAAGGATATCTTTCATAGTCATTTGGGGACTGCCACTAATAACATGGCGAAGCTCATGGCCTTAGAGTAGTGCTTGAAAATGTTGATCGCGTCAAATCTACGCAATGCCATCATTGAAGCAGACTTTGAATTAGTAATTAATGCGTCCAAACATTGGCGGCTTTTACAAGTATTTTAGCGTATTCATTCCCACCTATGAACCTTGAGAACAATCAACTTTGTTCATGTGCGAAGAAAAGCCAATATGCTAGTTGATCATCTGGCGAATGAAGGATTGCTTCGCAAGGAAAGTTATAGTAAGCATGCTTGGTATTCGACACCCTCGGGGAAATCAAAGACAAGTGGCCAAAGACATGGACCACTTCCAGACCATGAGGAACGAATAAAAAGAAGACCAGTGGAAGCAGGAGAAACAGAAGAAAAGGTTAATCATATTTGTTGATCCCACTTAGAATGCTTAAAACATAGTTAATTATAGGGGAGGGGTACTTGGTAAATAGCGAGCTTGTTGGAAGGTCGCCAACCACAGATTTTGATGACCTCCATCATCAAATGGCTATTGGGTTGGAAAGTGATCGAAGGTTAAGTCTTCAAGCGGACCCGAAGATTTACACATCAGCGGTTTATAATCCTCATCGGATTCGTAAAGAGGGTAAAGATCGTGCTAGTTTCCATTCCGATATCTCAGAGGACTATCAGATCAATTGGGACTTGATCGTATGGATATCGGGTTTTAAAAGTGTTCAGAGGTTAAGTCTTAGAACAAACCAGAAGTCTTATTCATTTATAGTTTATTTTCTCTGTCAGTTTCTTAAAGCAGGTAAGGATCGCACAAGTCTCCAAAGCGATTTATTTAAGGATCGTTGGATCACTGGGGTCTTATCAAATAGCCATCGGGTTGGATAATGGGCAGAGGTTTTGTGTAAGATTTATGTGTAAGGTCTCGTGTTTTGTTTCGGGTTATTCATCAATGGGTTTGCCCTTACTGGTCTTTATAATCGTAAAGACATGTAACATATGTAATCTTTCCTGTGGTTAATTGAAGGCTCCATTCCTACTAGACCAAAAAAAAGACAATTGGTGGTGTTTTATTTTGCAAAACTCCACCAAATCTAAGTTGGACATCATTTGGACCTATAGGAGCTATCATAAAAGATTGAAAATTTTTACCCTCAACATTATAGATGGGTTGTTGAGGTGTTTTTTTGATTTGGATTGGGGAGTGGTTTTACATATAGTTGGTTAGATTTATGAGGAAATGGAATGAGTGGTAATGAAAGGGGTTGAATTGAATTCAACTGGGGTTGAAGTTGTGGTTGGATGGGTTATGAAGGTTGGTGAGGAGAATAATACTGAGGTTGGTATTGAGGGTATGGCTATTGGAAAGTTTGAGGATACTAGGGATTCCTACCATAAGAAGCTTGCCATCCTTGTGACCAAGGTGGATTTTGTCGTTGAGATGGCCAAGTTTGCCATGGTAAGGATATATTCCAATTACTTTGTGGTCATGCATAAGATTGATATTATACATTGGAATCTTGTGCCTTACCTATTTACCTAGGCTACCAAGATCTTATGGGAGTACCATTATAAAGTGGTTCAATTTGACTTGTCCCAACTTCTTCTTAGAAAACAACTTTCAGTCCAAGTATTGAAGGGCACTCCTTTGTAACATGATTTTTTTCACATATAACACATTTTTCAACACTATCAAGAGAAAATTCTTGTAATTCTTTCTTTTTCCTACATCTAGGACAAAAAATAGACAATGCAAAATTTTCAACTTTTTACTTCTTTTGTATCCTTAGCATATCTTCTTGTTCACTAAGATTTCCAAGAATATCAATTTTAAAGTTATCAAGAAAATTACCTAATTCTTCTCTACTTACCATTCCAAATGAAACTTTTCTTACGCTTGACATGATTGGATCTCTTGGGTTCTTTCCATATTTTTATTTTCCTCTTGAAATATGTTTTCATAACTCACAAATGTCTTGAAATGACAATTGAGAAGCATCTCATTTACCCATCAGGTTAAAAATATCAATCCACTCATCCCTTATGGCCTTTAGCAAGAGATTTTTTAATTTGTCTTCTTCTAAATTATGCGATTTGGCTCCTTTGACATTGTAGACAAATCTCTCCACCAAATCTTCAAGGAATTTATCCTTTTTTTGGGTCATATTAAAAACATCATCCTTAAGGTCATGGTGTATGAAATAATAATTTTATTTTTCTAAAAATATCCTTTTCATACCGTCCCTTGTCTTTATAGAATGTTTTCCTAAACCCACGAACCATTTAAGAGCCCAATCTCTTAAAGTAGCAAGAAACATTTTTAACTTTTGAATATCAGGTAAATAGTGATATGTTCTACACAATAAATCAAACTCAAAAAGAAATGTTTACAGATCCTCAATTCTTATCCCATGGAAGTTAGGTGGGATAGATGGGGAAATATTTTTCATGGTAGCAGTGGTATCAATATCTAAAATATGGATTCCAAAAGGATCCTATTTATGAAAATCTCCTTCATCTCCTCTTCCACCTCTTCCACCTCATTCTCCTCTACCACCTCCTCCTACTCTACCTCTTCCCCAACCAAATATTGCTCTTTCCTCTCCATTATGTACTTATCCTTCTTCACCTGCCACTGTAGATTCTTCAGAGCTAATATAAGGTCCAATGATAGGGTTATCTACCTTTTCTTCCTCTAATTCCTCTATCAATGGCAGTTCAAAATTATTTTCCTCTTCTACTTCTTCCTCCTCACTATGTACCTCTAACTCTTGTCCTTTGGGTTGTTCACCTATTGAAGAAAGAAATATGACTTACTCACTTGGGGATGTAGGTTCTTCCACTATAATTTATGTGGATGAACTTGGTGAGTCCCTAGGTTGAATTTTAGACTTATACACTTGAGGAAGTTTTTTTTTACCTGCCAATAATGGAATGCATGTATCAAAAGGTGGTGTGGCACTACGTTTTCTAGTGGGGGTGTGTGGTGATGTTGGTGTTGAACTACGTCTGCTATTTACAAATCTATCCATAGAATCATGTTATCTATACATGCATCCTAAATGATTCTAATATGAATTAATTATGCATCTAAAGAATGAATACAACTATTATAAAATGCAATTATGAAAACTATAATTTAGCAAGAACCCCACAATTTTGATGTGCAAGTTCTTACCTCTCATCTTTCTACTCCCCCTAAATAGAGTTGTTGAATTGAAAATGCATTCTAAATTAAAAGTAGATACCTATGTATACTTCCCCGAGAATGTCACCAAAAATTATGGGTAGCTTAATTGTTGATGAAATTAATTACATTAAATCATCAATCTAGGGTTCATGAACTTGCGAAGTACACTTGCATTATATATGATAGGCTATCAACTTTTAATTAAAATGAAACTATTCTAATTTCAAGATTAAAATTAAACCTATTTATAAAAAGATCTTAGTAAGAATACACACATGTTTTGTCTTAGAGGCCTAAATCAAATTAAAGACTCGGAAATTTAATGAATTCAAGGAAAACTATGCTAATGTGAAAGCTTCATAATCTATTCTATGAGACAAGGAAATGGAATCTTATTCTAATGAACTTTGAAAGACAAATTTACTCTACTTATGCTTTGAAGGGAAACTTAATTTACTTGAATTGAAAAATAAACCTATTCTATGAAACCTTGAAGAAAATCTATCCTATGAAACTTTGAAAGCAAATTTAATCTATGTGACTTGATAGGAAATCTAAAGAAGAGTTGATTTCAGACCAGCAATACTTTGGAATTAAAATTATTCTAGAAGACAGAGAAAATTATGGAAACCTCAAAATATTAATGATGTGTGATTTCTAAGCTAGAGCTAGTCATAACTTATCAAGCATAAATTTGAGGCTAGGCTAGAAAATAATTAAAGAAAATATCTTGGTGGTTTTGATATATTGTCAAGCACTCAACCTGTAAAGAACTAAAGGCAAATTAGTAAAATTCTAATTTTAAAAATAGAGTATTAAAGTGAAACAAAGCATTTAACTAAACTGAACAACTAAATGAAGTGAGTTATAATGTAGTTACAGAGCATAAGAAATTAAATCAAAATGATGAAATACAACTATACTATATCTCGCACATCCTTCGCGGGACCCCCTGGCGAGTGTGAGGTGTTAAAAGCTCAGATCACAAGAATTTGAATTGCTAGCACAATCATGAATATACCTTGAACAAATATTGTATTACTTGAATGTGAAAACAAAGTTTATAATAGGAAATGATAATGGCAATTGTGAACTTAATTGGATTGTCTTTCATTTCAATACAAAGCATTTTTATAATCATTTCAAGATTAACAACTTGAGGAAATACTACTTGAAGAGTAGAACTATAATTGACATCTAAGATTCTAGATCAAAATAGGACTTTCAATTTTAATGATTCGTTACTAAAAGAGAAAATCATGAGAAAGCATTTATTGACACATCATTAGCTTAAACTTAGGTCTTCATATCTTAACAATGTGAACTTTGAAACGGGAACTGATAATGTTACCCGTTTCATAGAGATAGCAAAAAAGTAACCCGATTTTGAAAAGGGGTGATGCAAAACACACATAATTTTTTAAGAGCATAGTTTTTAGCACTTTAAATAATCGATATGATTACCCATTTTATAGAGGTAGCAAAAAAGTGATCCGATTTTGAAAAGTGGTGATGCAAAATACATTTTTTTTTTTTTTTTCGAGCATATTTTTAACACTTCAAATTTTCTTGTGTATCAAATATAAATATTTGTTTTTAAATGTTAGTGATTTTCATGCTAATTTTGAAACATGTTGATGCAACATACCTTTTTTTTAGAGGACTTATTTTTCACATTTTAAAATTTATTATATCCATTTTTCTTGAAATCATGATTACTTAACGAATTTTCAAGTTGATTT
>APFE030009921.1:123105-136677 GCA_000404065.3 Pinus taeda
AATAAAGAATTGAAATAAAAATAAACCTTGAACTGGTTGGCTTCCCAACTTTACAACACACCTGATCATATTATAGCTCTCGTTTCTCTTCTTTGTAAATCACTCATGATGATGAGTCTTGTTCTAGACTCAAAACGTAGACAACTTGAAAATGAAGACTGTGGAATATCTAAATTCAGAATCTCAAAAACCACACCACGGAAATCTACAAACCATTAATAATGTACTAAATGCCCCATGTCAATAGTCATTGCACACTCTCCATTGACAGTCTTCCTCACTTCGATTGCAATTGTACTTTTATTTCGGTGAGTTTTCTCAACTATCGCTTTGGCGAACCTTTTCTTTCACAAGAATCACTTTCACTTTCTTGAATATTGTGTTTTCTTTCTTTCACTCTAACAAGTACTTTTTTCATGTTATCTTCACTTTGGCATGTGAAAATTTCACTATATTTAGCTTTTGCAAGTGTCGTTGTCACTTTTTGTTACTATTGCAAGTGTCACCTTTTGGTAAGGGAAGTTTCACATCTAGTGAAAGGGAATCATCTATACATTTTGAAGGGTAAATTTGATGCAGTCTATTACAATATTGTGTTCTATCTATCACAAGGATATGCATTAGACTCATTCTTCAAGTCTTGAGAATTTTTTCGTTAGTGTCGTCATTAGTGTCGCAAAGTGTATCTTAAGTGTCGCACTTGGAGGTAAGTGTTTCCCTGATCTCATTTCGATGAGGACATTTTGATTTTGGGTTTTGAATGGTTCATTGTTGAATGGTAGATCGTCTATAAGTGTGTGATCTTGTTCAATTCATGTTTTGGTTCATATCTTAGCTCTTTAGTCCCATAGTCATTTTTGGAAGATGGTACTTCCCCAATCAACCTCCCTTCAGTCAGCCCCCATGAACTGCACATTACGTAGTATCAAGTCTCACTTGGCCTATCTTGCCTCTTGGAACTACACAATGCACAATCACTTCCTCCTAGGACTGCACATCATGTAGCCATGGTTCTCAAATGATGCCTCCTTCCCCTCATAATTAAGTAGTCTTTCCTCCTAGCTAGTTTCTTTCTATGCATTGTGCAATTTATGTCAGAATTCAATCTCTTTGTTTCTCTGAACTATGAAACTATGCAATCCAGTGGCTTAGTCTCTCCCTTGAATTGTACATTTCAAAATGACAGTGAGAAAGCCCTTCCTGTTTTCTTCTTTGACTTGCTCAAATACATAATCTTTAATCATTGGCTTCCTTGAGCTACACATTTCACAATCACAATGAGAAAGACTTCATCAACGTCTCATTGAGTTTCCAAAACATGCAATCATTGTGCATTTGTCTCGCGGAATTGTGTACTACATAGTTTTAGTTACAAATCTCTCATTTTTGTCTCCTTAACTCCCTAACCTGCACAATATCCATTCTCTGAACCTCATATGTCGCGTATTGCACAATCAAAATGACCAAAGCATCACTCTTTCCTTCTAGAACTGCACACTACACAATCCATGGGCCTCCTCTTCAGTCTAGTAATTTGTTCTAGATCAATCATTTCATTGCATGAAGAATCAAATAGACTAGGAGTTTTCTGGACTGATGTTGTCTTCTCATGAGTGGATTCCATTTGCAGGTTATATATCTTGATATGACAGGATGATTTTCAAGGAGTATTTAAAGGAGATCATACGAGAAGACACTTGTGAAGTTGGAACCATGAATAAGTCATCAAGAAATAAGATGAATGGACACTAGCTTATGCTAGAATATCAAAGATCAAGATCACATGAAGACTCCATATCAATCAACCCCTTGGAGGATGAAGATGAAGCACATGTAAGACCTTCCATGAAGATATGAAGGAAGAAATAAGAAGAGAAGCTTGGATTGGATACATCATCATGAATATCCGAGTAATTATTTTCTAAGTCATGGCTTGTACAAGTGTCATCAAAATGTCATACATGTCAATGAGTCTTACCATAGATATGGAGTGTAATTATGCATTTAAAAAAATGACAAAAATTCAAATGTGCGGAAGTCCAAGATTCACATTTCGCATATGAAAAGTCACATGTAAACTAAAGATTCACTAGGAAAAGTCCAAGGGTCTTATAGATTCTCAAGAGTCACTTGGAAGTCCAATAGTAATGACGGAAGCTCAAGAGTCATGAGGATATAAAAGTTCATTACTCTTGTTATAAATACAACCTCATAACTCAAGAAAAATGGATTTTGGATTCATACACTTTGGAGAGCTATCCTTGGCTTCTCTAGCTTGGCATAGGAGATAATACCATTCCTTGGAGAAGTAAGAAGTGACTTAATGTTCCACTATTGGAGCTAGTGGCTCGCCATTTTAACTATGTACTTCATTCTTTCACTAAACCATCAAAACCTCGTTGAGCCAACATATTTTCATGCATGTATCATGAATATTGTAAGGCTATTCTTTAGATTTTTACGATATATGTTATATTCATATGTACTAAAGAAATCGAACTAGTACATTGGCTTTGGTACTTATCTAGTTGAATGTGTGTTGTATTTTCTTTAATGATCATTGTGTATATGTGAACTATTTCACTAGATAATTAACAAATCTTCCTTTCCTCTTGTGTGCCTCTCCTAGGATAGTACTATTACTTTCCTTCTAGAGACTTGATCTTACTTCCCTCTCGTGAAAGTCTGCTTTTACACATTGCAATTAGTGTTTCACAATGATAAATTTCTTGGTGATTTCAAAGGTTTTTTGCATACTCCCTTATGTTATTCATTGTATCCAAGGAAAATCTTAGAGTTATGGTGGTTGGGATGGTACTCTGAATAGGGCTCCTACTCCAAATGGTGTGAGGTCTAATTGGGACTTCACATCGGGGAGACCCCCTTGGTTGATGGATTTACAACATCATTGACAGGGTATTCCACTTTCTTTATGTCATGCCTATTTTATTCATTTACAACCTAGAATTTTACCACATAATTTAAATCCTTATAGGTATCCATAGGCACAAAAAGTGATATTGATCACCTGATTCAAGAAATGTTAGAGGCTAACATCATTCAACATAGAGAAAGTGCTCTCTCCACGGATGGTGATGGTTAGAAAAAATATGGTTCATGGCCTATGTGTCTAGATAAATCAACACTAAGGTATTATGGTTTCTATAAGGTGCCACATAAGATTGGAAGTACAGCTTAAAAATTGGATTTTCCTCCATATTCATGTATACATCTAGTCTTCCAAGTTTCTTGATTAAAGAAAGTAATTGGTTACAAGATCCTAGTCTGCACTATTTTACCAAAGATTAATGAAGAAGTTAAAGCCATACTAGAGCTAGAAACAATCCTTGAAACAAGGATGAAGCATCTAAGAAATTAAACACTTACTAGGTATCTCATCAAATGGAAGAACCTATTAGTGGAAGAGGTAACATGGGAGATGTGTTATTCATGAAAATACATCCACAATTAATTAAGTGTTCATGAAAACACTCATTTTAATTGGGGGGGGTATGTTAATCCCTAGAGAAGCCCCATTTTAACCCTAAAATCCCTTGTTAATCCCTAGATATTGAGTTATTACATTTCTATTGTTATATTAATATGAAAATCAAAACCTTTCCTTGTACCTCTTCATTATAATTTTACCCTTTGTCTCCTCTACTCATAGACGCACACTCAAAGGAGACCTAGTCTTATGATCATATCTTGTCTTATATTGTATTCATTGTAAAAGGATGTTCCACCCTCGAAGTGGATTGTATTAATTGACTTATATTATTTAAGGCACATATATCATAGAAACTAGTTTTTGAAAGGGAACAACATTAAAGAAAGTATAATATAAATGGATAATGGGGTGAGAATTCAAGCATACTCCCTGCACACTTAAAAACAATATATAACCCTCCAACACTTGAGGTAAGGTTAGCTAAGGGATTTGTACAAGGATTTGCAACAAGCATGACCCATTGAAGATGACTGAAATTTGGTGCAAGAGTGGAGGAGATTTTCAAAATTCGCATCTACTTCGTACCCCACCTCCTATTTACAATAACCTATGAGGGATGCATTCTTGATGGAAAACATGTTATATGTAGAAAATAATTTCTATTAGTTACAAAAATATTGAATGGTATTGATACTCCAAGTGTTGACCAAGGGGACTATCTTCAACTAGTAGAAATATTGTTAGATAATATAAACATGGCCGTCAAGAAATGCATGGTAAAATTGAATGACATGTTACCTCATTTTGCATGGTTTATTCACACCATTAGTTCCTTCACACCGTTTTGTGATATGTGGCATCAATCTGCACCTCCTCTTTTGGTAAACTATTAAAATTTATGGAGGTAAGAGTCATAATATCATTACAAACATCTTTTTGAGGTGTCCTTGACTCCTCTTTGTGAACTTGTCTTTGGAAAATGATGCCTAAGATTCACGAAGGAATCCATGATTTCCTTGCAATTGATCTATGATCAATATGTAAAATAGGAATATAAGTATACATGTATCAATAGGTGCACCTTATATTTATATATCTTTCCTAAGAAATTTTCACATAGGTTAGTGATTATGAAGGTAGATTATCAGATGAAACTTTTTTGAACCAAATCCAAATTGGAGGAACCTAATAAAGGCTTGTTCTCAACATATCCTCTCCTTATTGGAGAAATTATTGTGATAGATCTTGTAGAAACTAATGATTCCCATCAATAGGTATATTTTGAAGATTGCCATGCCATCCACTAGCCTTAAAACTATTCTCCTCTCACATTAATTCACATTTTTTGTTATATTATGATTAGTAAGAGGAGTAAAAGGTGTTAGTCATAGTACGTGGCCTAATATGGTTTAATTCCAGGAAAATAAGCCTTTTTGAGGAAATTACTATGCAAGGTCTTGATGGGGACAACCAAGAGAGAATCTAGGGGGTTTGTCCGCCTCCTTAACACCATAACCTAGCTTGGGATCACAACATCCTCTCTCACCAGTTCAAATTCATTGGCAACCAAGTAACTAAGTGAAGCTCAAGGGGGAAAGATCCAATATTTCCAAGATCAAGGAGGGAGTCACTCCTATTTTCAAGGGAGTTTCTATCATCTACCCTTTTGTATAAAGAAACAAGAAGAAATGATTATTAGAATTTGAAGTTTTGATTCAGATAGGTGTAGCTATTGAGCTTAGAGCTTGAAATTGTCATTTTTAAATTTTATGTGATGTATGAGATGCTTACTTTTTGGTAATGATAAGTTGGCTATTAAGATGCATCTAAGTTAGTTTTAGAGGGTTGAGACCCTTGGGTTTGGGACCAACCCAGAGGCTTTGGTCCCTCCTTTTGTACTTTTGTTTTGTTCTTAATTACAAGAAATTCATAGTTTCTTTAATTTTAGTTGATATTAAGCAATAAAACCCTGTGGTTGCAAGCTTCTACATCACATATCTTGTGGCAGAATGAGTGGAAGGATTCACAACTTCAGTCCAAAAATATTGTGTTTATGATTTCTTGGAAATAGATGAATGTTAGTTGTTCTACTTTAGATTTTCTTTATGTATCTTAGAAGTCATTTTAGTGACTAGATTAGTGTTATGGCATAAAATATATGTGATTTAAATTCAACTCATCTTTTCCATCATAGTTTATATCACTTTGTTAATGATCAATGGATGTATGCATGTGATTGGTTGTAGGGTTGTGTTGACCTACATGGAATGGAACTTTTTCCACTTCCATCTTGGGCTCCTCCATCTTCTCTTTCCACCCTTCAATTCTTTCCCAACACTCTTTTTCCATATTTCACTTTTCCTAGTAAACTTAGGAAACTATGAGCATTCATCCTAGTGCAATATAGGCCTTTAAGAGGTCCTAATCTTGGCTAGGGGGATCAACCCAATCTCCCTTCATTCTATTTAACCTCCATCTACCTCTCCATACCCTCAATTCATCATTAATACCCTAAAAACACCTCTCATACCCCCTCATGTAACATTACAAGCCCTCCTGTAGAAATATAGGACTGCTTGTAGAAGCCACCTGTATAAAGCCTATAGCATCACTTTTCTTCACCAGTTTTGAAACCCATTGCAAATTTAGCTCAGTTAAGATGAATAATTACCCCCATCTATGATTTTATGATTAGGGGAAGCTCGTAGGCCACCCTAAAGATTCCTTTTCCTTATTGCAAAACATAGTAGAATTAATTTTCTTAGTCACAAGCATGATGCAAGTTAGATTTTTTATTTTTAAGCAAGTGTAAAACTAGGTAGATTATACACGCAGTTATGTTGGTAGTTTAATGAATTATGCAAGATAAAATAACTTCCTTTCTACAAGTAAATTAGCCCTTTCCTTTTCATGAATTGATTAATTAACATCTACAAGTTGAGAAAATGGCACTTCCACTTTCATAGCTAGAATTAGTTTCCAATTGTACTTTCATTAGAAATCTTTCATTATAATTCAATAGGAGGAATGGTCTCTCAATACTTTGATCTAATGTCATGACTGAGGGTGGCATGATTAGAATCCATTCTATTTTTCATATATCACTGTCACCTCCAAGTTTGTACGAACCCGAGGTTGATAAATTTAGTTGAGGAGACCTTTGGAGTTGCAACATTCTTGGTGCAATACTAGAGCTTACCACTTTTTGGCATCATTGCCAGGGATGTTTCTAAGTAGATGTTGTTTCTGCTTGAGCATTGTTTTCTATTTTTCTTATAGTTTTGAATAAGTAAAAAGATATTTCATGCGTCGTAGGAGTAGGGATAATCAAAGAAATTTGCTACCAAAAACCCCCACACCCTCAAGCATTCAACCTTCACTCTTCTTCGGTGACTGTGAGCTTACCTCTCTGACTTCAAGGGAGTTAGAAGACCCTCTAGGTGAGCAACGTGAAATTTCTGAACAACCTATTGAGGAAGAAGAAAAACCCACTTCACCTACCCAAACTTGTTTGAAAACAAGGACAATGAGGTTTTCCCTATCATAGAGACCAATGGAGAGGCTACAATGAAGAATATAAGCCCTACTTCACTTCCACACTTCCATGTCTTAACCTCTAAGGATCCTAACACCTTCATGTTTTAATTTGTTGTTGTTTGTAGGACCTATGACTATGTCTTTGATGAGAAGAATCTGAAGTTATTCCCCTCTACCCTTAAAGATGAAACCTTGTGTTGGTTTATGGTTCTGCATGGGGGTAGCATCACCACATAGGCCCAAATGTAACAAGCCTTTAATAGGAAGTATAGGGACTACTGTAGGTCCCAATAAACCAAGGAAGAAATATTTATGGTGACTCTTGTACCTAATGAATCCCTAGAGGACTATGCAAAGAGATTTCAACTTAGTTATAAGAGGTCCAACTGTACCCTTGATCCTGAGTCACTCAAGGTAGTTCTGCTCAGAGGGGTAAGGGAGGATATGTTAGAAACCCTAAAAATTATTTGTAGAGGAGATATCTATCAATTATATCCTATGATGACATCATAACTCTATTCACGAATCAATCTAGGGATGCCAGGAAGAAGGGTAGGGCTAGTCAAGGCTTGGCCAATTCCTCTCCCTCCACAACATCCATTAATAATGAGATAGGGAACATGTTGGAGGATTTCAAGAGTGAAATTATGTATACCTTTGCATTGAAAATGGATACCATGAAAATCAAAAGAAAGCAAGAGGAAGGAAAAATGGCACTAGCTATTTTCTGCCATAGATGCACCAAAAGATATATAAGAATGAATTCCCATTGAATGTCATATAAGTATGCCTAGTCTCTGAATAAAATCATGCAACAAAAAAATTCCATTCTTTGCCATGAATAAAAGATATACACCAAGGGAGAAAATGTGGGTCAGAGAAACTTTTCTTCATTAATCAAAGAAGACCTTAAGGACCTTGGCCATATCAACAAGGCATGTAAGGTGCACACTACTCTTATTGCAATCCAAATCAGAATGCACCTTTCCAACCTTGTTACTATTTCACTCATCCATCCTGGTCTACATCTCCTTCTTTTCCTTTTTCTCCTCTGTATCCTCCTCAACCTGTCAACCATCCTTTTCAACCATATCCACCCCAATCTTCTGAATGGGGCAACCCATCCCTAGCATGGAGGCCTCAAGTAAACCAACCTCTTGCTTTACTACATCCACCCCAACCTCAACTACAACTCACTCGTCATCAACCACAACTCACTCCACCTAGCTAACCTCAAATTCCTGCTTAACCCAATACGAACGCGAACAAGAAGCAAGCACAATAGATCTACAATAGAGAGACATCATATCCTTCTTATGCTTTGGAAATCAAGAGATCAACCTTCAGTCTGAGAAAGTGCTCCCAGATAATCACCCACCTTCTCCACCTGAAGATCTTGAACAGGAGAAGGAAGAGAGTGTTCCTCAAGTTAGTCCACCTCCTTTCTCTGAGAGGTTGATCCACCCTAGCCAACGCACCCTAGAAGAGGTTCAACTTTTGAGAGAATTTAAGAATTTATGTGTTAAGATACCCCTTCTCCAGACCATTAAATATGTAGCCATGTATAATAAAATTATCAACAAGAAATTATTAAAAATATAGGAGAAAGAAAAAGGGACACCCACACCATAAATGTTGTTGGGAAACTATATGATTTTATGCTTGGGAGGGTGATCTTCCCAAAATATCTAGACCCCATAAGCCTAGTAGTGGGTGTGCACATTGATGGCCTTATAGTCCCTAATACCCTCATTGATCTTGGGGCTGCAATAAATGAGATGACTAAGGAAACCATGCTAAATCTAAATATCCAAGGGGATTTGAGGAATACCACCATAATGTTGCAGCTTGTAGATAGATCCACAGTATCTCTTGAGGGATTTATTGAAGATGTTATGATATCCATTGACTCTTCGGAGTATCCTACTAATTTCTTGATTTTCCAACCCAAAACCAAGTTTAATGGCTATACTCTCATCTTACAAAGACAGTGGTTAGCCACTGTTGATGCCTACATTAGTTGTAGGGTTGGGAACATCACCATTAAGAATGGACATTTATCAAAACAACTAGTATTGTATCCTCCTTCTCATCCTTCTATTGAACATGACTTACCCTTGTTGTTAGAAGAGGAGGAAGAGGAAGAACTGTATCACACCACCCCTACCCGATTTTCACTCTAGATACTATTATAGGAGGGGGGCAACTTGATGAAGATGATCTCATTGACCATATCCTTTAGAACCAGCCACCCACCCCCATACAAATTCATGAGTTGATGAAAAAATTTGGGAGTAGTCCTTTGACTGACTTATGCCCTATTGACTCAAGCCCAGAACATGTCAATATTTTAGAGTTTGGCCCATCCAAAACCTTAACAATCAACCATTCTCTCTCAGCCAAACAGCAAGGACATTTGTGCAATATGATGAGGAAACACTTGGATGTTTTTTCTTGGGATTATAAAGAAATTAAAGGTGTGCATCCCTCAGTTTGTACGCATCATATTTACATCAAGGAGGGATGAAAGCCTCTGTGCCAACCCCAAAGAAGGATGAATCCAACTCTTAAGGACATTATGAAAGAAGAACTACAACATCTACTAGATGTAGGGTTCATATACACCATTTCAAATAGTGAGTTAGTGTCACCTCTTGTTTTAGTTCCCAAGAAGAATGGGAAGTGGAGAATCTGTTTAGATCACAGAGAGATTAACAGGGCTACAAAAAAGGACCATTTTCCTTTACCCTTCATTGACCAAGTCCTAGATGGCCTTGTAGGGAAGAAATTCTTCACCTTCCTGGATGGATTTAGTGGATACAACCAAATCCAAATCAGCTTTGAAGGCCAAGATAATACTACATTTACATGTCCTTGTGGTAACTTTTCTTATAGATTTCTTCCATTCAATTTGTGCAATGCCCCTGCTACATTCCACAAGGAATTTTTTAATAATTTTGTTGACCTTGTTCATGACTTTGTTGAAATATATATGGATGATTTCAGTCCTTATGGATGTGACTTCCATGAATCTCTCTCCAATATGTGTAAGGTCTTGAAGAAATGTATTGAAATGAATCTCTAACTAAGCCCTGAGAAATGTGAATTCTTGATGAATGAAAGGACTATTGTTGGCCATTCCATCCCAAGGAAGGGATACAGATTGACCAAAACAAAATTGCCATCATCAAAAGGGTCCCTACCCCTCAAAAGAAAAGAGATGTTAGGAGTTTCTTAGGACTAGAAGGGTATTAGAGGAGATTCATGAAAGACTATAGTAAAGTGGCTTCACCTTTGTTTGGATTATTGGCCAAGGATTCAGATTTTAGTTGGACAAGAAATTGTCAACATGCCCTTGAAGTGCTGAAAGAAAAATTGACCACTACACACATCCTTAAGGGTCCCAATTAGGAATTTCCTTTCCATATCCATACTGAAGCATTGGATAAAGCTGTGAGGGGAGCCTTAGGACAAGTATAAGGTACATTTAATTATTCCATCCATTTAATTAGTAGGAATTTGTCTAAAGTTGAGTTGAATTACATTGTCATTGAAAAAAAACTCTTAGTTGTATTACATTCTTTAAACAAATTCAGGCACTATATCACTGGGTATCAAACTTGTGTTCATAATGATCATGTAGCCATTAAATATTTGATGAATAAGTATGATGTCAATGCTTGGATAATTATATGGTTTTTATTGTTACAACATTTTGATTTGACTATTATTGAAAAACCAAGGAAAGAAAATTTGGTTGCATATTTTTTGTCCAAGTTAACCTTGCCTATAGGTAATTAGGAGATGGTGGATGATTAACTTCCAGATAAACACCTCTTTTCCATCTCGGTGTTTTCTCCTTGGTGTTTTGACATAGGAAACTACTTGGTTTCTAGGAGGTTCCCTCCTAATCTATCATCTAAATAGAAAGTCAAGATTGTAAGGAAAAACTCTCCTTTCACTTGGATTGGAGGCAATCTTTTTAGATTGGGACTGGATCAGAAATTGAGGAGATGTGTAATAGAAGAGGAGGTCTTTGACATCCTCCTAGCATGTCATGATGGACCTTGTGGGGGTAATTTTGCTAATAAAAGGACAACCTTTAAAGTTTTACATCTTGATTACTATGGGCCCACTCTACATCAAGATGCAAGGAGATATGCCACTAGGTGCGATTAGTGTCAAAGGATAGCAAACCCACACCTAGGGATGAAATGCCCCTACAAACTCAAGTGGTCTTAGAGCAATTTGAAAAGTGGGGCATGGATTTCATTGGGCTAGTTGATCCACCATCAAGGTAAAATAGGTACTTTATTGTGTGCTTCGATTAATTGACAAAGTGGGTTGAGAAAAAAGATAGCGAAAGAAACAACTGAGCAGAAAGTAGGTTAGTTTTTAAGAGAAAACATCTTCTAAAATTTTGGGTATCCAAGGGAGGTAGTCATCAATTAAGGAGCACAACTCAAATCAAATGTGATTGAATATCTCATGAGGGAACACCATATCAAGAACAATACATCCATTGCCTATCACCCTCAAGAAAATGGACATGTATAGGTCACAAACAAGGAATTGGAGAGCATCCTCACCATTTTTAGTAGTAGTAAGAAATATTTGGAAAAAATAATAATAGAGGCCACTTGGGCCTACAACACCACTTGGAAAACCACCACTGGGTTCAATCCATATGACTTGGCTTATGGGAAGAAGGATTTTCTTTCTATTGAGTTTGAATATAACACTTTGAGGATGGTAGCTCAGTTGGACTTAGACTTCACAACAACACAACAAGAAAGGTTTCTCAAAATTAATGTCTTAGATGAGTTCAAAATGAAATCCCTACTAAAGACTGAAGACATATGACTACAAAGGAAGGTCTCGATGGAAAGCATATTAGGGAAAATAATTTTCAAGGAGATTGGGCCCTATTATATGATTCTAGGTTCAAAAATTCAGAAGGAAGCTAATGACAAGATGGTTGGGTCCATACCTAGTAGAAAAGTTTCATGAAAAAGGATTTGTCCATATCAAAACCATTGATGAGGAAGGCATTCCCTTACTTGTAAATTGTTATAGGTTGAAGCTATATAGAAGGCCTCTGTCAAAAGAAGGATTTATCAGTTTAGTCATCAGAGAATTAAATGTGATTGGGAGTTGCATAGCTTCCAGTCCATAACATTCCTAGAAATTTGAAAAAAGAAAAAAATAATAAAAAGGCATGGATGAAAACCTCTATGAGGAATATGAGGCCAAATCTAGGGTTGAAAACCTCTCTGACATAGCCTGGGCGCAAAAAAGATAAGAAAAAATAATAAAGACCCCTAGGTGAAAACCTCCTCTGAGGCACCTAGGGCAGGAATGTAGGTTGAAAACCTCCACAAAGGCATCCTGTTTGTCTCAAAAAAAGACCAAGAAAAAAAACAACAAAAAAAGGAAAAGAAGAACACAAGGAAGAAGCTTACACCATGCATACTAACCTTTCTCTTATTTTGCAGGATTGCACACAGTGGAATATTTCATGTCTAGAAGACAATACCTACAAGCTCTTATCAATCCTCCCATCCACACAGATCATCTCCATACTCTCCGCTCATATAACCATCAATATCTACCATCTAATCAGCTAGAAATTCGAATTTCACCTCCTCACTGTGATGCTACAGGAAGTACCTGTATTGCTACAAGAGGTCCTCTAATGCTACTAGAGGATCGTGTGGAGCTATAAGAGGGGGATCCAATGAGGAGAACATCCTAAAAGACCATGATGCCTCTAGGAAATGATAAAGAGGGTCCTGAAATGATTTTCTGATCATGCATCCAACACCAATCCACTCCATTTCACCAAAACATGCTCAAATTTTGCACTCTGTCCTACCTCTAAAAAATTCACAGAAGCCATTGTTTTCCATTTTTCCAATGTTTGTACTACTCCCTCATGACTCTAACCCTATGTTCATGACTTTTCATCATCTCCCTTAGCACCATCATGCAAACTGAACACTTCAAGGGAGGAACAAAAGACTGCTACAAGAAGAAAACTCCTCATGTAGCATCCTATGCAGCCACAACAAAAATCACTGATATTTTTGTTTTCCACCACTAGAAGGCATGATGGAGGATTATCTACAACTAGGAAGGGACAATCATCCTCAGTAAGGCTTTCCACCACCACCACCAGTGGCTTGGACATCAGAGAGGCACCTACACACCCACAACAAAATCAATGATCAAGGTATCATCAAGTACGAAGACACGCACATGCAACAAGTAAAAGAGTCAACTCCCTTAATCATAATGATTATGTGGCCCAACTTTAGCATGAACCATCTACAACAATTCAATCCATAGGTAGGCTCAAGTATGGCAAACCTCATGTCTTCCCTATGCATAGAATGACTAAAATGTGTTGGGTATACGACCAAAGTCCCACATTGACTAGAAGTGGGGAGGATCATGGGTATATAAGGATGGACAAATATCTCCATTGGTATGAGGCCTTTTGGGGTAAAGCCAAAAAACAAATCCATGAGGGCTTAGGCCCAAAGTGGACAATATCATACCATTGTGGAGATATGTGGTGTCCA
>APFE030009921.1:138849-153821 GCA_000404065.3 Pinus taeda
GGGCATGTCTCGTGGTGGCCAGTGTTGGATATACGGGGCATTGCACCCAGTATTATTGGTCCAGGAATCCAGTCTAACAGCGTTGTGATCAAGGCCTCCTGGTGAAGTCACCCCAGGTGAGGGTTTCAAGGATTCATCTCAGAAATTAAAGGTAGTTAAATTTGCAAGAAGGTAGCAAAGAAACAAAACAAGGATGCTGACAATTGAGAGAAGATGGGTCAGAATAGCAGCAACAATAAACAAAAAAAAAAATAATGGAGTCAAAATTATTGCATGTAAATGGCCATACTACTATAAGACCTGGTAAGGCATGTGTACCCCTGGGTAATCACCGGTAAAGTCTGGGTTAGACCTAGGTGATAGGGCGATGTCGGGTTAACAATACCCCAGGTAAAAACTTTGAGGGGGGTAAGAGCTAGAGTGAGTGGGATTGTCTCACTTAGCAGGTTTGGCTCGAGTTAGTCAAGGAACCCCAAGTCAAGTTTAAGGGGGGAAATTATTAGGTAAACTTGACTCAGGATAGAGTCAAAAGTTGACGAGGTTAAACAGTGATGGTTTTGGGGCACATGGTATTGTGCACCCATGGTATTTTTCCTGTGGTATTATATGTAATGGAGCCTATAAAAGGTTGCAAGGAATTCATTGTAATTGAAAGGTCTGGAGGTGAGCGGTGAAGGCTCACTTGGCCGGATTGGCCAGGGTTTTGGCCAAGGATAATGAAATTTAATTTGTGTTCTTGGGTAAATTTCTTAACAATTGCCAATTGTTAAGAAATTTACCCAAGAACACAAATTAATTATGGAGAATTACTGAGAGAAACAAATATAAAAATAACCAGCAATAACCATAAACACATGAACACACATGTTTATCTAGGAAAACCCCAAATCTGGGGAAAAACCTGATCCTAATGAAATTTCATTATCCTTGGCCAAAACCCTGGCCAATCCGGCCAAGTGAGCCTTCACCGCTCACCTCCAAGCCTTTTCATTACAATGAAGTCCTTGCAGCCTTTTATAGGCTCCATTACATATAATACCACGTGAAGAATGCCATGGGTGCACAATACCATGTGCCCCAAAACCATCACTGTTTAACCTCGTCAACTTTTGACTCTATCCTAAGTCAAGTTTACCTAACAAAATGTGTAATGGTCAAGATAGGTGTTCTAATAGGCTAGAGGTGACCAGTGAACTTGGCCACCCTCAACTAATAAACTTAAGTTTGAGTTAAGTCACCCATGCAATAAAGAGATGTCAACTCAACATGAGGTGGTGTCCTCGAAGAGTGGGATGATAATAATGAGGAGAGAGAAATGATTACAAGGAGTGGGGACAACGGTCCAAAAGAGGAAACTCATGTTAATTCCATGTCACTAGAGTGCTCCAATATTTTAACCCAAATAGGATATTATGTACTCGGCTCGACTTCATTTACACCATCACTCATTCAAAAAATAGGTAGAGGAAGGATGAGTTATGGTATCAGACAATCTAGGGTTCCACTAAGGAGTTTCGAACCTTGTCTGCAAGTGGTACAGGAGGAATTCAAAGGTGAAAAAGGATCCATAGTGGCTCGATAATGTCTCAAAACCATCATGCACACACAATTTTTTTTTTATAAGAAGTAAGTGATACCCTCATTCCTTGTTTCTAGATCCATTTGCATGAGAAGTATACTTGAAATTAAGAGCCCGTAAAAATGAATTGAGCACTAGGAGGTATTTTTGAAAATTGTTGTCGTTAAAAGAAGAGAAAATTATTTTGGTTGATATCAATTTGAGCACCCTTATCTCTCACTACTACCAAGAAACTTAACATTGTTTCACCACTAAGAGTGTTACAAACTTTTTGAATTCCACAGGTAAATGGCACCAAGGAGGAATAGTAGAAGAAATGGGGGGAGGATTTAACAAAGGAGAACCCTCAAACACCAAGAGGATTCACCAACACCCTCCTATAGGGGACATCTTCAGAAAACACCAATGGTTGGGTTTATTTGAGTTGCTAAAGGGATAAGATGATGATCTTGCTCATGAATTTTCCATGGCATTACATTATCAAGAGGAAGATAATGCAACTATTGTTGTTAGAGGGTTGGCCATCTCTCTCAGCCCTGAAACCATAAGAAGAGGTACCACCTTACCTCTAGGAATTAGGTGGAGCAAAGAAGACAAGGCAATGAGTGTCACAGCTAGGAAAAACTTCTTCCTTTCAAAAGAGAAGTATGTAGAAGATAAGAATGGAGTAAGAAGAGAAATTCTACCTTACCCTTGGGATGAGGTAGCTTACCATTTCCAGAAGTATATATCTTGAGAAGGGAGATTGAGTGTGGTTTATGCCTACCACTTTAGATTGCACCATGAGATGAGATTCAAGGTAGAATTTCCTCTCCCTCAAAGACTTAGTGATCCCAATTTACTCCTATAGTCAATCAGAGAGATGAGAAAGAAGGTGAGGGAAGGAAAACACCAACACTTACCTCACCATGGCCTCATCAAGTTAATAGTGATGGATTCTTTGAGCCACTTGAGGATCCCTATCCTATGTAATAAATTTGTGGACATGGATAGGGAGACTTTCTGTAGAAATTCTACAAATTCTCTACAAATCTCGCTCTGAGGCCTATGTAGAAAATCTGACTGTAGATTAACCTGATAATGCAATACACCAAAGTAAAATACTATAATCTACTTCTACTATCAATTTGTGGAAGCTTAAAGATTTAGCAAGATCAAGTTGAACACAAATAACCAGAAGAAGAAGAATCAATCATCTAAGACACATGAAAATACTTTGGGGAAACCCTCAACTAAAAACCCCACTATCTGTGTTATCATACAAGGTGGAAATACATAGAGATTATACAAAGCCTTAGCTCTCACAGTTAGCCAACTCTTATTACAATCCTCACAGATGCTCATACGTAATTCAGGCTTCTCACGAGCCTTCCTCTCTACCCTCCAAGCTCCTATTTCCTTGCGCTGTTCCTAGTGGATGATTCTCACCATACCAAGTGGAACACTGTTCTAACACACTATTAGAACTACAAAATCCTCCAAGGAACCTTTCCTTGACTACATGCATGATTTTTCTTTATAGAAAAACACATGCAACTGATAGTACATTGTCCTTGTCTTTAATCTAAACTGGGTCTTTCTTAGAATAGACATGCATGAGTTTCTGATGAGGGAATCTTCAATTATCTAGAGTACACTAGTTGAGTGCATGCATGCATCAACTAACTGATAACTCATAATTAGTTCCTCAAACAGTTTGGAACTAATTTAATTGGACTTAACTCAATAAACTGAGTTAACTAATTATAACTCAAATGTAACTCAATCTTATCTCCTTAATTAAGGGATAATCTCTTAATTTAAGGGATAACTCTTGCATGACTTCAGAAAGACTTCTAACTTGAATTTCTCCAACTAATTAATCCATAATGAATTAATTAATTATTTCCAAGAAGCCAATGAGACTAAATTCGATTCTAATTCACAATTTTAATTCAAGGAAAAATTAAAATTGGAATTTCTAGATTCCATTTTTATCATTTCTTGTTGCTACTTTCAACACTTTCATAGAAACCCAATCCCTCACAGCTGGAGAGACGCCATACTCTAGAATAGGAGGTAAATAAGGAAAAACAAAAGAAGAATAAGAAGAAGGGGTAAGAACAAAGGAGAAAGAGGCAATAAAAATAGAAGAGGAAGAGAGAAATGTAGAGGAAAAAAAGGTAGCAGAGGCAGAGGAAGTAGAAGTAAAAATCAAAGGAGAAGAGGGGGAGAAGCATGTAGAAGAGAGAGTAATCCCTGAGGAGACTTCTAAACCCCAAGGAGGAGAGGAAAAACCACATCAAACAAGTCTATCTTCAGGGGATATTGAACATGAAGTAGTTGCAACATTAGCTATATTAAGCACTCTTGTCAACCCCAATAAGAAGCAATCAAGAGAAGGTCCCATGTATCTCAGAACTAGGAAGAGCACTAGAATTATACAAGGGAAACCACAAGCTCCTACAAAGGTCCCTATCATTATTGTTGAATCACCAAGTAAAAAGGAAGAAATAAGACCTAGTGAAGGAAATATTGAGGAGGTCACTCCTAAAACCAAAGCTAAGCCACCTATAGCATTTGTGGGTAGGCCTACCACTAGGTTAGTTACCTTAAGTAAGTCATGGACACAAGCTGTCTTTGAGAAAGAATAAGAAGAAAAGCGACAGGAGAGACATGGTTTTCTATAGGAGAGGAAAATTCTACTACATAAAGAATATGGGAAGCTATAGGAGTACAAAAAACAGCTACAAAAGGAAGAAGCCACCACAAAGTCAGTTGGAAAAGACCTATAGGAGCTCCAAGAGCTTAACCCACAATGTACCTTGGGGTCATACTACAAATTTATTGAAGGAGGAAGGGTTATCCCTGAAACATTTTCAATTCCACTCCTCTATGAGCTAGAGAGAGAGAGAGAGAGAGAGAGAGAGAGAGAGAGAGAGAGAGAGGAAAAGCCCACAACTGGATGCAAATTGCCAAATCCAAGAATGTGGAAGATGTGGGTCCCCTGGAGGAGAAACTCATTGAAATGGCTAAGGAATTAAGTGATTTGAGACTTAGGGAGTTTATTATGAACGAGAAGCTACTACAAAAAACACAAGGTTTAGAGAGGGGTGGTAGGAGAAAGAAACACAACTTGTCACCATGGCAAGTCTCTCTATGGGAGCCCTAAAATGCAGGAAACCATCAAAGTCTTCTACTCTCTTCCTCAAAGAACAGTGGTTGCAATTCCAAATAAAATATCTAGCACAATATGGGTCTCTTCCTTTTTAGGATTACATATTGAGTTTTCCAACCAAACTAGTAAGGCAGACAGGGAAAATTTAGCTCAATTCTATATGCATAATCTCACTTTGATAGATATGAATTTTTGGGATCCCAATTCAAGATTGGGAGACATGAAACTAATGGATTTAGCATCTTGGTTTACTCATGAGGAGACAAGGGTTAAGGAGGTGAAAAATGTAATGGCAAAGGAGGATAAGGAACCCTTGTATATCAAAGCAGAGCTAGTGAACCCTAAGGATTTCTTTAACAATCATAACCTCATCTCCAATGATGATGCTTTAGCACCGAAATACATTACTACCAAGGAGAAAGCCATTCTAAACTTTGAAGACACCTTTATAATGTCAGGAACAGAGAGTCAACAAGCTTGCTAGAGAATATGGCATGCATTACCCCATAGTCTACAAGACAGACAATATCACTCTCCTTAAAGGCTAAGGAATGCCTTGGAGAGAGCACCATTGTACAAGAGAATCATGCAGAGGATGAAAATTGGGTGGATAGGGCTCAAACTTAGTCCACCCTTATTACTAGGCTTACAAGAAAGAAGATATCAAATAAAAGAGCAGAGGGAGTGTATTGAGATAGTAACAAATGCAAATTTCTACCCATAAGAGGGAACAACAACTAAGGAGACTTGGGATGTTAGAGAGGCCACCAAAGCCATGAAAGAGCTTAAAATGGATGGCTGAGTTGCTCAGAGGATGAGAAACACCTTCAGCAGGAGGGTGATGATGAGTCCCATCAATAGGTATATTTTGAAGATCATCATTCCATCCTCCAGCCTTAAAACTATCCTTCTCTCACATTAACTCACATTTTTTTTTATTATGCTTAATAAGAGGAGTAAAAAGTCTTTGTCATAATATGTGGCATAATGTAGTTTAATTGTAGACAAATAATAATTTTTGAGGCAATTACTATGCAAGGGCTCGATGGAGACAACCATATGATAATCTAGGGGGTTTTACCACCTCCTTAACTCCCTAACTTGGCTTGGGATCAAAAAAACCTCTCTCACCAATTCAAATTCATTAGTAGCGAAGTAACTAAGTTACTAAGTGAAGCTCAAGGGAGAAAAGATCAACCATTTCTGAGATCAAGGAGGGAAACACTCCTATTTTAAATGGAGATTTTATCAGCTACCCTTTTGTATAAATAAACAAGAAGAAAAGCTCATTAGGATTCGAAGTTTTGATTTAGCTAGGTGTAGCTATTGAGCTTAGAGCTTAACATTGTCATTTTGAACTTGTATGTGAAGTATGAGACATTTACTTTCTAATAATGAGAAGTTGGTTATCAAGCTACATCTAAGCTAGTTTTAGAGGGATGAGACCCTTGGGTTTGGGCCTAACCCAAAGGCTTTGGTCCCTCTTTTTGTACTTGTGTTTTATTATTGATTCCAAGCAGTTCATAGCTTCTTTCATTTCAGTAGAGATTAAGCTATAAAAAACTATGGTTGCAAGCTTCTACATTACCTCTTATGTGGGAGAATGAGTGGAAGGATTCACAACTTTAGTCCAAAAATATTGTGTTTATGATTTCCTGGAAATAGATGAATGTTATTTGTTCTACTTTACATTTTCTTTCTGTAACTTAGAATTCAATTTAGTGATTAGATTAGTGTTATGGAATAAAATGTATGTGATTTAAATTCAACTCATCTTTTCCATCATAGGTTATATTACTTTGTTAATGATCAATGGATATATGCATGTGATCCATTGCAGGGTTGTGTTGATCTACAAGGAAGGGCACCTTTTCCGACTCCATCTTACACTCCTCCATTTTCTCTTTCCACCCCTCAATTTTGTTCCAACACTCTGTTTCCATAAGTCACTTTTCCTAGTAAACTTAGGACATCATGAGTATTCATCCTAGTGCAAGACAAACCTCTGATAGTTCTTGAGTTTGGCTATGGGGCTCAAACCAACCTCCCTTCATTCTTTTTAACCTCCATCCACCTCTACATACCCTCAAGGCATCATTTTCACCTAAAAAAGCCTCTTGTAGCATTACAAGACACTACAACAAAACCCTATGATTAGCATCCCTTTTTGCTTCCCTTTTTGCATCTAGAGACCATTTTTGGTGCTATTTGTGTCCATTTATCAAATATGGTGCAAAACTTGATGCAAAGTTTTCATCGAGTTTTGCACCAAGTCTTACATCAAGTTTAGCACCATGTATTGTAATAGGTTTTGCACCAGATTTTACACCAAGTTTTACGCCAAGTTTTATGCCATGTTTCGTGCCATCCTTTGCACCATGTTTTGCATCAAGTTTGGCACTTAATTTTGTTTCACCATCTTTTGCATCCTCTATTGCGTCCACTTTTTGCGCCTACACTTTCATCAACTTTTGCATCATCTCTTGCATCCTCTTTTACATCCTCTTTTAAATCATTTTTTGCATCCATTTTTGCATTTTTTTGCATCCCCTTTGTTCCAACTTTTTCATCGAGGTTTTTCTCTAGTTTTTACATCTAAATTTGCATCTACTTTTGTTGCATTGACTTTTACATCTTTTTTTGCATCCATATTTACATCATTTTTTTCATCTGTTATTGTGTCCACTATTGCATCCATTTTTCTTGTGCCATAATTTGCACCTAGTTTGACACCTCCCTTTGCACCCTTTTTTGTTTCTAAATTTGCATCCACGATTGCATTCTCATATACATCTAGGTTTCATCAACTTTTCATCTATTTTTAATCCCTTTTTATATCCACTTCTGTGTCAAGATTTGCATAAAGTTTTGTGTCTTGTATTGCATCTACTTTTGCATAGAATTTTGTTGCATCAACTTTTGCATCATATTTTACATCCATTGTTGCGCCCATGTTTACACCCACTTTGACATCCCTTTTTGCATCCTATTTTTCATCTTCATTTGCTTCTCTTTTTGTATCTATCATTACATCCACTTTTGTTGTGACACAATTTGTGTCATGTTTTGTACTTACTATTATACCCACGTTTACTTCCAATTTTGCATCCATCTTCACATCCTCTTTTGCATAAAACATTGCATCTATTTTTGCATCCAATTTTGTGTTGGGTTTTGCATCTCATTTTGTATCTTCTTTTGCATGTACTTACATTGCATCCAATTTTGTTTCTCATGTTGCACCCATGTTTGCATCCACTTTTACATCCCTTATAGCATCTTGTCTTGCATCTAAGTTTGCATCTTTTTTTTTTGTCTATTATTACATCCACTTTTTTTGTGCTATGATTTCTGCCACTATTGCATCCACATTTGTATCCTCTTTTGTGTCCAAGTTTGTATCAAATATTGTTTATGTTTTTTGCATCCCATTTCGAATCTACTTTTACATCCACTTTTGATTCGTTGAATTTTGCAACTAATTTTGTGTTCAATATTGCACCCATGTTTGGCCCATGTTTACATCCCTTTTTCATCCAATTTTTCCTCCTTTTTGCATTCAAGTTTGTGCCTTTTTTTTTTATATATTCATTGTAGTATCCACATTTGTTTCACCACAATTCATGCTAAGTTTTATGCCTACTATTGTGCCAATGTTTTCTTCCACTTTTTCATCCATGTTTGAATCCTATTTTGTGTTCAAGTTTGCATCAAATATTGCATCTATTTTTTCATCCACTTTTGTGTTAATTTTTCTGTCTTGTTCTGTATCTACTTATGTTGTGTCCACTCTTCATCCAAATTTACATTTATTTTTACCCACATTGTTTTTGTTCACTTTTGCATCCCTTTTCCAACACACATCATATTTTTTGCATTGTTGATATTTCTTATGACATTGAAAATTATGAACAACTAATGACAATGTCAATAATTATAACGATAATGATAATGAAGATGATGGCGATGACATCAATTGTCATTGTTATGATAATGACAATGATGATAAAGACAATGAGAGTTACAATGACAATGATGATGATGATGCTAATGACCTTGGCCATTCTTCCCAATTTTTAAATGTTGCCATGGTCAAAATCATAATAATTATCTTTGGCGTCATCTTCCAAGTCATCATCATTATCATTATTTTCATCTGGTCATCATCAAGAACAATAATGACATGAATGATGATTATGATGTTCATGATGAAGATGACAACAATTATGATAAAAACTATATTAGTTATGATGATGGGGATGATGACAATTATAATGACGATGATAATGGTAGTAATGATGATGATCATCGATCATCTCTAAAAAACAAAGTTGTTATTTTTCTTGCATATATCATGTGTCCTAACAACCCTTTTCGAGCACTCGTAACATTTTTTAGGTTGATGATATTTCTTATGATGCCTATAATTATGAACAATTGATACAATATCCATAATGATGATGATGATGATGATGATGATGAAGACATGAATGGTGATTATGACGATAATGAAAAGATGAAAATAATGATGACATTGATGGTGGTGATGATGGCGATAATGAAGATGATGACCCTCCCTCTAAACTAGGGAGGTACTCATAATGAGACAAAAAAGTACTCTCAAGTTGAAATATTCATATAAGAAGGGATCTGGATTGATAAGCATCAATGATGATTTACATCATCATAGACAACATTGTCAAAATAGTAAGGACTTGACTAACAAGTTTATCTCTCCATTAGATCAGAGCACAATGTTGGGACGCATAAATTTGGACACCACTACCTCTCTAGGCACTTACCCCACCAGGATGTTCACCAGGTATGTCCTCACATGATCATTTCCTAATTCACTATCATAATATTTGACACCAGGAAATATCAATCCTAATGACTATTCTTATCTTGGATTAATGTACTTGACTTATGGTGATTATTCCTAGTCAAAGTCAAAATTCTCAAAGAATATTGGTCCCAGATGTTTATCTAATCCACCATTCTCCCTACTAGTGTCTTTACTAAGCTTATGATTGTTAGTCCTGGCCATAGTACATGACATATGGATAATATGGTGTCTACCCTCACTCCCTCTCAACCAGAGAAGAGACATCCACAAGCATAAGATTTTCTCAAGAATACCCATCATTTTCATAGAGAATAACATCATTAATTTTTTTTCATCACATGACGCCTTTATGATTAAGCATTCATAGATTTGTGGCAAAATATTTCCCCTTTTGTCATTTGTGATGAAATAAAATAAAAATGTGAAAGCCAAAATCATTAAAGATACACTATATTGATTTATCTAAGTCTAAACTCTAAGGTTGACGTGAAAATTCATGTAAATCTTATATCTACGAGTTGTGCCAAACTTATGAAAACCTTATTTCCTAATTCCTATATTTAAGAAAATGAAAAAGAAAGAAAAATAAGGGCCAATTAATGGTAACTCATGTATTCACTCCCTATTTGGATAATATATGAATATATACACTCCTAGTCACACTTGATCACATGTTTGTGATGGTTAAATCATGAATTCCTCTTTTCTCCTTGCATTTTCACTTCATCATTTAAGCACCTAATTGAGGATGTAGGGAATGTTTGTTGCCTAAGGCTTTCATGTCTACTCTTGGTTTACTTATGTCACACTACTATAAATTTATGTGACGGAGTGAAATACATAAGTTTGTGGAGTTTTTAGAGTGGTGTATTAAGTTACTCACCACACACACATGTATTACATCTCATTGATCCACATGTGTGGGTTGGAGACTCATTGCTTGACAACTTTAATGGAGACTAATTTATGGCTTTAATGTATAACTTACAAAATATCTTGTTAAACATTGCGATTCGTCCTTTCTTTTCCTCGAGATACTTGATAATATTGAAGTCACTCCCAATAATCCATGGAGATGGGGAGTATAAATTACTTGTGCTAGAAATATAATTGAGAAATAGAGGTTTTCAATTTGCGATATTGGAGTCATATGCATTGGATACATGGTAGTAGCCCTCGATGTCAATTAACTAAAATTGTATTGTCATAATGCGAAAAGAGGTAAACATATTGGTAACCTTGATGTCTTGATCATTTCAAATATTCCACCCAAGTATCTCTAAGCATCAATCACTACTACTTGGAAATTCCTCCCCCATTTTCTAATTATATGAGGTAGAAACTCTTAATATTTTTGCTTCTTATATCAACATTATTGATGGGTGCTTTGCGTACCATTTTTCTTTTAGGAGTCTTTGTTTTCCTTTACTATTTAGGCCCCTCATGTTCCATGAGACTATTTTCATCAAGAATTTACATAGAAAGGAAGTATAATGTGACTAAAAAAAACATGTCTCAAGATTTAAGTGCTTGGACAATTCCACTTCATGACTCCTATATTTCCTTAACCTGGGACCAAATGGTGAACTTGATGGCCTTAAGGTAATTGACCAATGAAAATCTAAAAAAGAGGTGACTTTTGACTTTATCGCATACAATTTAATATACTAAAAAAATATCCATAAAAATTTCATTAATCAATGAATCATTAAAAAAATATCCAAAACAGTTTCATCAAGCAATGAATCATTGCATTATAAAATACAATCTATAAACATTTTGGGAACGTTTTGCTAAAACATGCTTAAAAACCAACATATTTAACAATAATATGGACAATAACACATTTTGATAAATTAAATAACATATTATCAAGCCTAAAAAATGTCACTAACAGAAACTATAAAGCATGCAACTAATTGAAGTGACCACTCAAGGCCAAAATAAGACAATCAATCTATTAAGACCAAGATTAATGGGGACAAAGATCTAAAAAGTACAAAGGAGAAACTATTTTAACTTTATTGTTTTATTAGGTTCAAGATGAACATTTCAAGATATAATGAAGAACATAATTAGTTTTATTGCATTAAGAAAACCCAAGCACATTATATAACTTAGCAAGGAGGAGATGTATAATACCCATCTCAGTGACACAACACATGGAATTAAGTTACTTTTTTATATATAATTTAAACTCCTATTATAAAATCACAAATTTAGCATGAACATAATGTTTAAAATCCATTTTTATAAAAACAAAATATAATTTTTCTTATAGAAAAAAAATACCAAAAGCTAAATATATTTTTTTAGAAAATAAAAAAAATACTAAAACTAAATATATATTAAAAAAAAACTAAAACATAGGCAAACTAGAATTTGAATTTGACACTCTTGTTCACTTTCAGAGACTCATATGGTGGAATGTGATCTCTTTATCCTCATCTTTAACTTTTTCCTAAAAAATAAAAGCATACAAAAGCGAGAAAGAGCCATAAAGAATCGGGAAGCTTTTTCCTAAGCACAAAAGCATCTAAAAAGTGGAAAATGCCATTTTTATATGAGGAAACATTATTCACCCAAAAGATTTTTCCCAAATTGAACTAATGAGGAATTTGGGAAATTGTCATAGCCTTCACTTTCCTATATATTGGAGGCTTGGCCATTGAAAAAATGATGGGAATTCTTGTATTGTCACGCTGCTAAGATCTATCTTGAGAGGGAGATTTTTGGAGCTATGAGTTGGGGGAGGTGCTGTTGCAACTACATTTGATTGTTGTAATTTTCCTCCAACTCCTTTATTCATATAGATCAGTTGTTCTTCCTTCCATATGTTTCTATTCATTCTTTACTTCTTCTATTTAAGTAATGGATGTATGGAATTTTGGTTTGTATTTATTTATTCAATGATATTTATATATTTTTGATAGTTTCGATTATCAAGATATTATGCTATGAAGGTTGCTTTATTCTCTCTCTTATGTGTAGGACCAAGCTTTGGATCTAGCTAGGAGCACTTCCTAGCTATACTAAAAACTCCAAGAAGACCTGCATGCGAGGACTCACAAGAATTCATTCTCTTTTTCTTAATCTATACTCTACATCTTGATCTACTAAGAATCCTAAGCCTTAGAAAAACCTTTCTCTTAATTGGTTTGTGCTAGGTTTCCGGGATAAACTAAGAGGGTTTTATTTTCATCTAACCATGCATTAAATCCTACAGCCAAATGATATTTATAAACTTTAATATATTTCACTATGTAAATGAACTTAGTAAAATGAACACATAGAGGGGGTCATAAATGGAAATGAAAGTAAAACTCTAAACAAGAAGCCAAAAGTGGATTTAACCATGGATGCAAAATTGGGAGTAGAATTGGATGTTAAACTAGCCATCAAAACAAGATGCAAACAATGACAAAAAAAGGGTTTTAAAGTAAAATGAAAAAATGGTGCAACACTAGACACAAAGAAGGGAACAAAATAGGGCATATGAAAGGATACCGAATTGGGCACAAACAGGGATGCAAAAATGGACACCAAAATGAGGATTCAAAGAATGGTGTAAAATTAGGATGAAAAAAGGATGTAAGAAAAGACACAAAATAAGATGCAAAATGGGACTTGAAAAGTGTGAAACCAAGGATGTAAAAAATGATGCATAACTAGATGAAAATTGAAACTAAAATCTAGGTGCAAAATGAGATGCAAATGTGGACATAAAATGTGGCAGAAAAAAGGATGCAAATTTGGAAGCCAAAAAGGATGAAAAATTAGATACCAAAAAGGATGCAAATTTGAACATAAAAAATGGTGCAAAATTGGACATAAAAGAAGGAAAAATGGTGCAAAAATGGGCATAAAAATGGCTCAAATTTGGATGCAAATTGAAATGCAACATTGGATGTAAAATAAGGTGCAACAAATCATTCAAAACTTGGTGCAAAAACAATAGACACAAAATGGAATGCAAAGGTGGATGCAACACATAGTTCAACATAGGATGCAAATTTATATGCCCAAAAGGATGCAAGAAATGGTGTTAAAAATGATGCTAAATTGGTGCAAAATAGGATGCAAAAAATGGAGATAAATACAATGCAAAAATGGATGCAAAATTTGGCACTAAATCAGATTCAACATATGGTGCAAAATTGGATGGAAAAAATGGTGTAAAAAAAGGCAGAAAAACTGGCGCAAAAATAGATGTAAAAATAAGTACAAAATTAGAAGCAAAAAATGGCATAAGACCAGATGCAAAAATTGGCACAAACTGGATGTAATAAAAGGCACTAAATCAGATGCCAAAGATGGTGTAAAACTCTATGCAATTTATGACACAAAACTAGAAGCAAAGAATTCCACAAAAGAGGAAGCAAAAAATGATGCAAAAGTAGATGCAAAAAATGGCACAAAACTAGAAGCAAAACATGTTGTAAAACCAAATGAGAATCTTGGTGCAAAAAATGATGGAAATTTCGGCATAAAAAAATATGCAAAACTTGACGTAAAAAAAGACACAAAATTTGGTGCAAAAAATGACGCTTTAAAAACTGTACAATAGAGCCAGATTTAGCACCAGGCTGCTCATCCCAATTGAGAAAAATATGCACTAAAATCTGGTGCTAAATCTGGCGCAAATTGCCTGTTTTGTTGTAGTGAAGAGACAATCCTTAAGGAGGCTATTTTGGAACTTCAATCTGAAAGACAAGCAAAGAAAAATGTTGAAACAGATAAAGCCCTTTTGGAGGCATGTTTAAACCACTTGAAGTTGGTTTTAGTTGAGGATGTAGCTTTAGACTTGAAAGAAGATGCATTTAAGAGAAAAGAGACTATCCTTTGTTAGAGAAAACCAGTGCGCAACGGAAATTAAAAGACATACATAGTATAAAAATCATACACAAATGACACAGTGATTTAATGTGGTTCACCTAACCAATCTGGGCTACATCCACCAAACAGAGGCATCGGAAATCTTATTATTAAACAGGAGATTACAATAATTTATTTCCTCACACACTCTCTACCATTCTTCAATATCCTGTACGGGCATATTTTTATAGCTAAGAGAATAAAACTGACTCATAAATAATCTCACAACAAATATAGGATGCATTAACGCTTCCCCAACAAAATAGAGCTAATATAGCAACAAACCCTATTGTTGTCACCTACATGAGATTTTTTCCCAAATTATTAAAACCGAAAATCTCAACAATCTCCACCTTGACAACAATTAGCCTGATACCCTGTTTATTTATTATTTTTATCTTTTATGCAAGCTAAGAGAAGCCAAACACCAATGTAGCTTCTCTAACAAAACTGGTTTCGTGAACATGTCTGCACAATTCTCCTTTGTATGCACCTTTTCAAGAGAGACTCCCCTT
>APFE030009921.1:155987-173866 GCA_000404065.3 Pinus taeda
CCAAACACTCTGAGTTTAGAATAATCACAAGGGTGACCTTTCCATACCTCTTGAGGAATCTTGCATCCTATCGCCATTGATGGTGATCGATTTATCACATAACAAGCTGTAGCCACCGCTTTTGTCCACAATTCCTTCTGAAAACCGACGTTACTCAGCATACTCCTTGTTGTCTCTAAAAGAGTCCTATTCATGCGTTCAGCAACTCCATTTTGCTGAGGAGTATAAACAGTGGTCTTATGTCTCTCGATCCGAGCGTCCTTGCAATAATTGTCAAACTCCTTGGAAGTAAACTCACCACCATTGTCATTTCTTAAACATTTTATAGTTCTACCAGTGATGTTTTCTACCAATGCTCTAAACTGTTTAAAAACTATAAAAACATCAGACTTCCTTTTCAACATGTAGACCCACACTTTCCTAGAAAAATCATCAATAAATGATACAAAATATGACGAGCCTCCATATGAGGATGTAAGGGATGGACCCCAAACATCTGAATGGATATAATCAAGGATTCCTTAACTAGTATGTTTGCCTGTTTTAAACTTTTGCTTATTTTGTTTTCCAAACAGACAATGTTTACAGAAATCTAACTTTCCAAACTTTAGATTAGGAAGTAACTTACGATCATCCAAAATCTTTAACCCTCTTTCGCTCATTTGGCCCAACCTTTGATGCCATAAGCGAATAGAACTATTGTCATGTTCAGACACCGTAGACACATTATCTGACCATGTTCTTCCTTCTCACTGAAATGGATTTCCTACCTTCTTAGCTTTCATTACTAGTAAAATACCTTTGTAAATTTTCATTACTCCACCTTGAATTACAGCTTTATATCCATTTGTGTCAAGTTCTCCTAGTGAAATTAGATTTTTCCTTAATTCTGGTACATGTCTTACATCAGTTAAAATTTTGGGTCCCATCAAACATTTGCAGCTGAATACTCACAATTCCCACAATATTACATGTGACATCATTACCCATGTACACGACTCCATCATTAACTGATTTATACGTCTTAAACCATTCTCTATGAATGCACATGTGGTTTGATGCACCAGAATCTAACAATGTTGATCACGATTTGACAAATTAACTGATAACACTTCATCACTCATACCTGAACCAGATGCCGAACCTGTATCTGTCGTGTTTTCTTCTTTCTATTCTGTCGAAGAATCTTCTTTAGAAGTTTGCTGTTGCTTCCAACGGTCCTTCTTTAAATGTCCCGATTTGCCACAAAACCAACACTTTACCTTACTCTTCTTCCCTTTCGACTTTGAATGTGAGTCTCTCTGCCTACTGAAGCGTTTTTCTTTAGAACGACCTCTGACCATCATTGCTTCTGATGTAGAGGTTTCTAAATTCGACCTTCTCCTTGTTTCTTCCTTCATTCGCAAACTGTACAAATGTCGCTTTAGGAGAATCCTATTGGTTAAGGATTTTGTCATGTACAGCTTCTCAAGCTTCGTCCACAAACCAGCCGCAGTTTTCTCTGGCACGATGTTAAACAAAACATCATCCGCCAAACACAGTCGAATAGCACTCAATGCTCTTTCATCCATCTCGGTCCACTCATCATCTGTCATGTTGTAAGGCTGTTTGGATTTGCCCATCAACGCCTTCGTCATGCCTTGTTGCACAAGCAGATCGTGCATCTTCACCTTCCATATCTCGAAGTTGTTTTTGCAATTGAACTTTTCGATCTCAAAACGAGCACTCTGAGTTTTTTCCATATTGTATCAACCAGAAAACAATCTCCAATTCCAACTTGTTAATCAATCAAATTAATATCTAACAAAAAAATGTCTTCGCCTTCTACTATACTGCCTTTATCTTATTAAAAAATCTCTCTGTTGTAAAAAACTGCAGATTATAAATAAAAACATATAACAAAAAAATGTAGTTTTATCAACACGGTCCTCGGTTGGCGTGCCGAAAGGGACTTGGCACTACCTGAACAGTAGTCAATCCGCGCCAGAAGCAAAATCAGTTAGAGTACCAATATTGGCGCGACTATACCCGTCGAATCCGCGCCAATCGAGATATTGGCGCTCTGGCGCAACTATTAAGGTTGGATCCGCACCAATTGGCGCGCCTATTCTGCGATAAACCGCGCCAATTCGTTCACTGTATAGTATTGGCGCGATTGTTTCGCCCGAAACCGCGCCAATCGCCAAATCTAGGAAAAAACTCCACATGCAGCAGCTCCGTCGCACACACGCACCCGCTCCTCAACACGCTCTGATACCAATTGTTAGAGCAAACCAGTGCGCAGCGGAAATTAAAAAACATACACAGTATAAAACAAGCAAGGAAAAATGGTGAAACAAATAAAGCCCTCTTGGAGGCATATTTAAACCACTTGAAGTTGGTTTTAGTTGAGCAACTCAACGAAAATGACTAATTAAAGAGGCAAAGGGACGCGGCCCTTTTGAAAGAAGATGCAGTTCTGAGAAACGAGGCATGCCTTAAGGAAACTATTTTGGAGCTTGAATATGAAAGGCAAGCAAGGGAGAAAGCTGAAACAGAAAAAGCAGAATTAGAGGCACCATTAAACCACTTGAAGATGATTTTAATTTAGGAACTCAAAAATGATGATTTAACAAAACAAAAGGATGAGGCCCTCCGTCAAAGGAAGAAGCTGGCAGACTAAAAAGAAACACTGCCATACAGATGCAGAAAAGAATGATGCTCTCATTTGTGTCTTCTTCCGTGGATTTTGCATTATTTTTATTTCATAAATGTAGAAATAAAATTAAAAAAGCCTCCAAGAATGATCAAGACTGTAGCAATGACGATTATATAGTATAACTTGCTTTCCATTCCTGTATATATTATTGTGGAGTTAGTATGTCTTTTAAGCATTTGTATGTTCGCTCTATAATGACAAACTCTGGCCAAAGAACTACTACAGTGAGTATTTGTTAGACAAGTATGCTCGATTTAGCTTGACCTCAGGGCTCTTTGTTGTTTGGGATGACTAATTCTTACTTGTTTTATCTGTAATTATATTAAAAGATGTAATGGCTACTGTATTGCTCAATGGGAGGGAGTAGAAATAGTCTATATGTGAATAGTTTGCTTTTAAGTCCTAAAAGATTGTTAGACAATGAAAGAATTTTTTTAACAAGTTAACTCTTATTTTAATGTTGGCGTGTGATTTTATTAGTATGTTAAAATTGTGTGTTCATCTTAAAGCAAGGTTTGATGTATCCATGTGTGTACAATTATTCTGTGAAAATAAAATTTATAAACAAACTTTTGATATATAGAAACATGTTTACTTCCCAAATTTTTTTAGATGGTATTAGAGCTGGTACAACTCTGATGCTCTCACAATAAGAGCTCCGTTAATGCAAATTCTACATTGAAAATATAGTATAAAAGAAACTGTGATAATACAAATCTACATTGTTAATCTAGGATAAAAGAGTTGATTTCTTTTCTCAATGATTTCCATGATGTGTTCATGACAATTTATTTAACCATTGTTTATCGATGGTGTTGTGAGAGCGTTGTTCTTCTCATTAATTTGATGACCTTATCCAAATAACAGTGATAGGTGGATTGCTTATTCATAAAGGGTTATGAGACCATGTGCATGGTGGGTTGCTGCATTTGTCGTAATGGAAGATAACATTAAATATCCACAGGTTGAGGCTGTTTTCTGTAAATGATGGCCTGCTGAGATTCAAATTTGTGTCTGCGCAAAGTGTGCGGATTGTTGAATTGGCCAGACGAGATGACCGTACTCTGCTTTTAGTACTGGCGGTGATTGAGATCCAGTGATAGTAAACTACCCCTGGTGATGATCCTGTTTGAGCTGTTGGCGGGTGCCTAGTTCATGAATAGGGCTATACGTGGAAGCTGAAAGTTGTAATTGAGCAGATGCGTGGGCCTGTGTATTGTTTGATGTCTGAAAAATCGGCGAGGTACTGAGGTATCGCTGATGGGAGCATGTTCCATTGCTTTTTATGTGTTCAATGGTTGTGTGAAGAAATCACATAGAAAATAGTTAATATGCAATACATGTTATTAGTCTCACAAAGATGAATTGACGTCACATTGAACTCATTAATACTGTATGTATGTTGGTAGCTCAAGTGGAATGTATTTTTTTTACTTGTAACTATATAAAGTTTGTTAAATTGACTAGTTCGACCATTAATTTATTTTTCGAAGAGATTATCGAATAGAAATGTTGAAGATGCAAAAGTCAAAGATGTGGATGAAGATTCGAAATACTTGGACGAGCAAAAAATAATATCTATTTGGTCATATGTGCCAAAAGGTCAAAGACATAAAGATTTCAAATAAATGAATAATCACCTAGAAACCAGAGATAAAGATTTAAAATAAATGAATAATAACAGAGAACAAAAAGCATATGGATGTGGTCATAATAAGTCGTTGCCCTTTTGGGGTTGCAGGGACTAGTAATTGGTTTATTTGGTGTATATTAGTTGAACACAAAAACTAATATTCTTTTTGTCTTTTATTCAAATTTATTTTATATTAATGAAGCGTTTATTTGGTGTATATTAGTTGAACACAAAAACTAATATTCTTTTTGTCTTTTAATTAAATTTATTTTATATTAATGACGCGTAGTTTAAGGAGGCAGAGGAGTTGCCTAGAGAGTTGTGGAAATGCTGGTCATATTTAGAAAAAATCCGGCAAGGATTTTTGTAAATCCAAGTTATAGTTGTTAAACTTCAAAATTTTAGGTGTCTTAGAAGTTTTTTATGGTGCTGAATCCATTTTCACCATCAAAAACACGATTCGAACACTGCCTCTACAAGATTTAAAAAAAAAAATTGCCCAGATTATGGCCACTTTTGGTCATCCGAGCAATTCCTCTGCCTGGTTAGATGACTCCTGATATTAATTTTCTTTTTTAACCAATCAGAGTAATCATCATCTTATTTGGCCTCATACTTAAACAAAAGTTAAATAAGTATAGGTAATGAAGGAAAATTTGAAACTAAAATAAATTAATGCTACTTTCACTTAGCATTAATTCTCAAACATTTTATGCTAGGAAAATATGCCTCCAATAATAGCATTAGTCCAAAAACATTTTCAACTGCTTGCCTGCTTTTAGTCTGCTTAATACATGTATGCCTGCCATTGCTACACCTCTTGTCTTGTCTGCTTCTCACCATTGGTCTGCTTCTCTACATGCATGGCTAACTGGTGTCATACAAATGTCATTGTTTTGCCAGCCAGCGCCCCACACCAGCAGAAAACAAGAACACCATTTATTATCGTACCTCCTTTAGATGCAAAAGAGATTGCAGGTGAAGAAGAATTACTCGAAGTATAGAGTGACTCTCTCATTACAATTTAATTGCATGTGATCACAAATGACTCTCTGTAATCATTGGTTTGAATGCTCTGAATTGCAAGCACAGAGTGGAATCATGGTACATATTAAATAGTAATATAGCTACAAAATTTGTATGCTAATTTCATGGGCAAAGTGAAGTAGCATGGATCAATACCTATTTGTTAGAAGGAAGAAGTGGAAGAGGGTATTTGCAGAAACCGAATCCGGTGGCATTCCCCTAGCAATATACAACAAAAGCCTTTCATACGTGCCATCCTCGATAACACTCACCAATGCGACGCAGAGGGCGATGCAGAGGGATTCAAGCTTGGGACTAAATGTGTACCCGAAATCCTCCACCACCACGCTCTTCTTAATGTTTCCAAAATGTCAAAATGCGACACCAGCAGTGGCTTCCCACACAGCATGGCCTCCATGAGCGTGTGGTCGAGACCCTGGGCTCTTAGTGTCAAGTTTACAAAGATATCCAAGGCATTATAAAAATCCCCTATCTGCGCTGAGCTTAATGGCCCCATGACCTTCACATCCGGCGCCAGGTCTTGATATTGCCAACCCAGGGTCCATCTACACCAATCAAGACAAAAATATTGTAATAATTTTCGGTCTGCAGGAGGGTTTTAAGGACTTCGAAGACGAGTGGATGAGGCTTATCTTTCACAAGTCGGCCGGGCATACCCATAACCAGTCGAGCGTCCGGTGGAATGTCGTACTTTAACTGGAAAGCAACATCCGGGGCTTTATTTGGCGTGAAGAAACCCTCGTCGACGCCATTAACGTTATTTCTCCCCCATGCATTGGTGGTGGCGACATGGTGAGTGTAATTGGGAAATAATTTTACTTCCTCTATGACTCTCTATACACGCTCTATTATGACCTGTCGCATTGTTCCCTCAAGCCGAAGCGTCATACATTTATTTGGCCATGAGATAACGAGATTGCTTGCCCTGGATATTAGCTTGTACCTAACGCCAATCGCTTTTCTCTCTATACAACCTATCTTATAACGGTTGCCACTCAAACACCCTATCTGTATGCTTTATCCCATAGCCTATCCTCATGTATGCTTAGAAATTATAATTAGAGCTTTACGACACTCACCTTATTGGTAGGCGGTTACTCAATGGCTTTTGAATCTGTAATGGGTCGTCTGGTTGAGAGGTAGTAGGGTCTTTATCACATGGTCCAATCTTCAGATCCTCATGAGAATGGGCTTGAGGGCTCGAGTAGTTACTTGCAGCTTGGATGATGTCCGACTGTATTTCCAGGTAGGCGGTACCGTGCCAAGTGTTGGAATTTAATTCCAACTGCATCACATAAATACTGAACAGAATCTGATCTTCAGCAATTAATTTCAGATTGTTCGGTGCCGCAAAAGTCCACTGATATTTTGAACTTTAAATTCAGAATTAAATCCCCTGCAGACAGCCGTCTTATTTTTTGCTGAAAAGTCATCACCGCCTCTTTTGCAATAAATACAAAGATAAACATCAGCATATATTTTGATTATTTTATTGTTTAATCAGATTTTTATTTTCCTATAAATGTAACGCACAACAGTCCTATTTTCTAATGAGAAGAAGTGCAAGAGAGGCAGCGTAAGCAGAAAAGAACAGCAGTTCTGTTTTCTGTGATTTAGAACAGCAGTTATGTTTTTTTTACTCTGAGAGAAAGAGTGAAGGTTAGAAGACTGAATAGAGTATCTTCTGTAAATGCACAGTAGTGCTGAACCTGCGATTTTCTGAGTTAGAGAAAATCGATTTCTGGAACTGAAGCGTTCCTCTTGTAACAGCTAAGTTTTTTGTATCAGTTTTTGTTTACAGTTTATAAATACAAGTTTACTGTTTTGCTGATTTTCAATTGTTGTTACACCAAGTTTCAAAAACACTTTGTTTTCACTCTGTAAATTTATTAGTGATTTGACGCCCCTTGCTTTAGTTGCTGTTACACAAAGCGTCAATTTTCTTAAAGTGACTTAGCGTCAAAAACAGTTTTCTGTTTTTCTGTGTTAACAAAAATAGAGTATTTTTCCTGTTGCTGCAACACCACGATCAGCGTTGCTGCAACACCGATTCCTGTTGTTGTAACATCAAGTCCAGAAAACGAAATTTTCAGTTTTCTGTGCAAAAACAGAGCAGTTTTGTGTTGTCTGTTTGTTAAGGAATTTAGCAGAAAATTCCATCATAATATCAAAGCATTGTTCTCTGATCTTTTGTGTTTGAAATCACCTTAAAATTCCAACATGGTATCAGAGCTAGTCTAGGCACTCAGTGAGTCAAAAACAAAGATTGTTTTTCACTGTAGGAGCTGTAAGAAGTTCAGAGAGCAGATTTTTCCAACAGAGAAAGTTTTTGCTTGTTTTTAATTTTACATTCAGCATCTTTTCTTTCAAGATGGCAGATGCTGGAACATGTTTGACAAATTCCCAACTGCCACGGTTTAATGGGAAAAATCACAGTGATTGGTCCATAAAAATGAAAGCATTGTTTGTTTCTCAAGGAATATGGGAGCTGGTTGAAACAGGCTACACTAAACCTGCAGATGCAACAGCATTGGCTGCTTTGACAGCAGTAGAAAGAGACCAGTTGAAGAGCGACAAGAAGAAGGATGCCAAAGCCCTCTTTCTTCTCTTCCAATCAGTACATGAAAGTGTCTTTCCACGGATTGCAGCAGTAACAAAATCCAAAGAGGCATGGGATATTCTCAAGACTGCCTATCAAGGCATGGAGAAGGTGAAGACTGCAAAGTTGCAGATGTTGAGGAGAGACTTTGAAACACTCAGCATGAAGGAATCTAATACAATAGATTCATTCTTCACTCAGGTTATTGGCTTAATAACCCAGATAAGATCTCATGGTGAAATTCTTGAAGAAAGAAGGATCGTAGAGAAGATCTTGAGATGTTTACCCTCAAGGTTTGAAGCTGTTGTGGTAGTAATAGAAGAAACAAAAGATCTCTCACAGTTCACGGTAGATGAACTGAGTGCTTCTCTTATGTCTCATGAACACAGACTGAGTAGAGAAACAGATTCCTCTTTTGAGCAAGCATTCAAGACTCAGATGTCTTTCAGCCAAAGAAAAGGCCGAGGCAGAGCAAATAACAGAGGTCGTGGAAGAAGCCAAAACAGAGGCAGATATTATCTTGCAAGCACAAGTGGAAGGGGCTACAATCAGAACCAAAATGAAGGTTCAAGCAAACAGCAAGCTCATGGACAAAGGTATGACAAATCCCAAGTCCCATGTCATTATTGTAAGAAATATGGGCACTATGCCAATGAATGTAGGAAAAAACAAAATGACATGAATAGTAGGCAGGATGTTAATTTTGCAAATGAAGAAAATAAGAATCCAAAGAATGTGTTGTTAACATGTAACATTGCACAAGACAAACAAGAAGATGTTTGGTTCTTAGACTCAGGTTGTAGTAATCACATGACTGGAAATATTGAAATGTTTGCCAATCTGGATGAAAATGTGAAATCTGAGGTAACAACAGGGGCTGATAGCAAGATATCTGTCAAGGGTAAAGGCAGCGTCAGTATTCGAGCAAGAAATGGAGAACAGATGATTGTGCCAGATGTATACTATGTACCTGGGCTGAAATGTAATCTTTTGAGCATTGGGCAGCTCATTGACAAAGGTTACAACGTGTTCTTCAAAGATGATATGTGTACAATCACAGATATACCTCCAAGTAAGAAGATTGTTGCACAGGTGCAGATGACCAGAAATAGAATGTTTCCTCTCAAACTCAAGGCAGATTTGAAGGAAGGAAGAACTATTGCAACCGTAACACAAGAAATCTTTTAGGAACAAGTGAAAGATGAGAATTGGTTGTGGCATTTGAGATTTGGACATCTCAATTTCGGAGGCCTGAATTTGTTGCACAGAAAGGGAATGGTAAGAGGATTGCCATTAATTGAGAAACCGGACAACCTTTGTGAAGGCTGCGTCTTGGGAAACCAGCACAAAGAAAGCTTTCCAGCAAGAAAGAGTATAAGGGCAAAAGCACCCTTGGAAATTGTCCACTCTAATGTGTGTGGACCGATGCAAGTACCATCACTTGGCGGAAACAGATATGTTTTAACTTTCATTGATGATTACACCAGAAAGACATGGGTGTATATGCTGAAACAAAAGAGTGAAGTGTTTGAGAAATTCCGCCGCTTCAAAACTCTTGTTGAAAAACAGTGTGGGCATTACATCAAAGTGCTCAAAACAGACAGAGGAGGAGAATACATCTCCCAAGACTTTCTGCGTTTTTGCAGAGAGAATGGCATACAAAAACAATTCACAGCAAGGTATACACCTCTGCAAAATGGTGTTGCCGAAAGAAAGAATAGGACCATTCTTGACATGGTCAGAAGTATGCTGAAGGAAAAACACTTGCCTCATGAGTATTGGGCAGAAGCTGTCACTTGCGCAGTTTACATCTTGAATAGAGGCCCAACTAAAGCTGTCATGAACAGAATACCAGAAGAAGCATGGAGTGGTCAAAAGAAAACTGTCACTCACATGAGAGTATTTGGTTGTGTAGCTTATGCACATGTACCAAATCAGCTAAGGAGAAAGCTTGATAGTAAGGGGGAGAAGTGTGTGTTTGTTGGCTATTGTGAAGAGTCAAAAGCATACAAACTCTATAATCCATCCACTAAGAAATTAATAGTAAGCAGGGATGTGCAGTTCATTGAAGATGAAGCTTGGGATGGAAGTCTAGAAAGAACAGTGAATGTGAAGACAATTGTGTCTCATGAAGAAGAACACGAAGGGAAAGCAAAAAATAATCCTTCCTTGGTGGTTCCTCCTCCACCACAACAAACTCAGCAAACCACACCACAAGCTGGAATTCGGACAGCCTTAAGAAGTCAAGGAAATGCTTCTCGAAGCATACCACAGGGATCTGAAATACCCTCAAGTTCGGATGGAACTCCAATCACACCAAGAAGACTAAGATTCAGAAATCTAAATGAGATTTATGAACAAGGATAGGTAAGTACCAATACCGGCCTGAATTCATTATTCGCTTTGTATTTTTATGTTGATGACCGAGTTCATTTTGAAGATGTTGTAAATGAAGATAAATGGATTGAAGCAATGAATGAAGAAATTGGTGCAATTGAAAAGAGTAAAACATGGGAGTAGTGGACCTCCGTGAAGGCAAAGATGCCATTTGAGTTAAGTGGATCTATAAGACCAAAAGCAATGTTGAAGGCAAGATTGACAGGAACAAAGCAAGACTTGTTGTGAAAGACTACAAGCAGCAACAAGGCAGAGACTATGATGAAACCTTTGCACCAGTAGCAAGGATGGAAACGGTCAGAACAGTGTTGTCTATTGCAGCACAACACAAATGGAAGATTTATCAGATGGATGTTAAATCTGCATTCCTGAATGGAGTGTTAAAAGAAGAGGTTTATGTTGAACAACCTCCAGGTTATGAAGTTGATGGCGAAGAGCATAAAGTTTGCAAACTGAAGAAGGCTCTTTATGGGCTGAAGCAAGCTCCAAGAACATGGTACAATAGAATAGATGCTTACCTGATTGAGAATGGATTTGATAAGTGTGATGGTGAACCCACACTCTACATAAAGGAGAATGATGGTAAGATTATTATTGTTGTTTTATATGTAGATGATCTGATTTTTACTAGCAATGATGCTTCTCTCATTGCTGATTTTGAAACAGTCATGAAAAGTGAATTTGAAATAACTGACTTGGGTTTCTGAAGATATTTTCTTGGAATTGAAGTAGACCAAAGTGAAAATGGTGTTTTCATTTCTCAAGATAAATATGTAGAAGTAGAGTTGAAGAGATTTAACATGCAGAACAGTAAAGCAGCTGTGACTCCAATAGCAGTGGGGCTAAAATTGACCAAAGAAGACAGCAGCAATGATTTGGATCCAAAATTGTACAAGAGCATAGTTGGCAGCCTTATGTACTTGACTGCAACTAGGCCAGACATTATGCACGCTGTGAGTTTAATCTCCAGATTTATGGAAAGACCGAAAGAGACTCATTGGCAGGCAGCCAAGAGGATTCTAAGGTATGTGAATGGAACGAAGGGGTTTGGTATTTTATACTCCTCTTTTGAAACTTTCAGGTTGACAGGTTACACGGAGAGTGATTGGGCTGGAAGTGTTGATGATAGGAAAAGCACATCAGGATATGTGTTTCATATGGGATCGAGAGCCATCTCATGGGCTTCCAAGAAGCAACCAGTTGTGGCTTTATCAACAGCAGAGGTAGAGTATGTGGCAACAACAACAGCAGCATGCCAAGCAGTGTGGCTGAGAAGAGTTCTCAGAGATTTGTGTCATGAACAAGAAAATGGCACAACCATTTACTGCGATAATAGCTCAGCAATAACTTTGTCTAAAAACTCTGTTTTTCATAAAAGAACAAAGCACATAGATACCAAATTTCACTTCATACGTGAATTGGTTAACAATGGTGAAATTGTTTTATAGCACTGCAGAACAGAGGATCAGCTTGTTGATATCTTGACAAAACCATTGCCACAGAAAAGTTTTGATCATTTCAGAAAATGCCTGAGTATGCAGCAGTTGAAATTAAGGGGGAGTGTTGGAATTTAATTCCAATTGCATCACATAAATGCTGAACAAAGATTTGATCTACAGCAGTTGTTTCAGATTGTTCGGTGCCGCAAAGTCTTCTGATATTTTTGAACATTAAATGTGCAGAAATTAATTCCCCTGCAACCGACTTATTTCCACCGAGAAAGACATCACCGCCTCTTCTGCAATAAATACAAAGATAAATATCAGCAGATATTTTTCTTACTTTATAGTTTAACTTCAGATATTTATTTTCCTATAAATGTAACGCACAGGAGTTCTGTTTTCAAGAGCAAGAAGGTGTAAGCAGAAAACAACAACAATTCTGTTTTCTGTGTGAGTGTAAGGAATTTTGGAATAACAGTTCTATTTTTGTACTTTGAGAGAAAAAGAGAGAAGGTTAGAAGAACATAGTGATTCTCTTCTATAAATGCACAGCAGTGCTAAACCTGTGATTTTCTGAGTTAGAGAAAATTGATTTCTGGAACTGAAGCGTTCCTCTTGTAACAACTTAGTTTACTGTATCAGTTTTGGTTATTGTTCATGAATACAAGTTTACTTTTTTGCTGATTTTCAGTTGCTGTTATTCTAAGTGTCAAAAACACTTTGATTTTACTCTGCAAGTCTATTAGTGATTTTGACGCCAACTTGTTTTAGTTGTTGTAACACCAAAGCGTCAATTTTCTTAAAGTGACTTAGCATCAAAAACGTGTTGTCGTTACCCCGAGTGGCTTGATGTCAAAACTCGCGTTGCTGCAACACCACGATCAGCGTTGCTGCAACACCAAACTGTGTTGCCGCAACACAGTTTCCAGTAAGCAATTTTTTCTGTTTTTCTGTGTTATAAAAAACAGAGTGTTTTTCCTGTTGCTGCAACACCAGAATCCTGTTGCTGCAACATCAAGTCCAGAAAATGAAATTATCAGTTTTTGTGCAAAAACAGAGTAGTTTTGTGTTGTCTGTTTGTTAAGGAATTTAGCAGCAAATTCCACCTTTATATCAGAGCGTTGTTCTCTGATATTTTGTGTTTGAAATCACCATAAAATTCCAACACCGTTTACCCAATGGCTAAGGTAAAGGCAGTTGGACACCCAACAATAGAAGTTCTAATTAATCAGTCAATGGAGATTACAGAATATCCACTTACACCTGATCGAGATCTAGAACCAGAAGAATATCAACTTGAAGCACCCTACGCAGCGTCTGTCTATCCAATACCATCATCTAACCCAACAACACCAGCAAGAGATCCTGTTCTGTGCCATCATCCATCTCTTGACCAGAATCGTTGTAGATAAAATATCCACTTATACCTTGGTGGAAGAACTCCATTCTCGTCGTTGGATCATCCTAGAATGCTCATACACCTAACTTGTTATTAGTACCTATTCGGTGGTGGCTGCTAGTACCTATTAATCTACACGTAGGCAGGGGAAGGAACAAACCTATAAGCGAAGGGATTGTAAACAAGTGAATCAGTTAATCCAGTAGTTGATTCAGCAACCATTGAAGCAGTTGAAGCCAACAGTACTATGAAATGAATTATTTCAAGCAAATTGGGAATCCAATAGTACTATGAAGAACAATACATATAAAAAATATAGATAAAACAATTAAAAAACACAGTCAGTGTGTGAGCTAAAAGCAATCCTCACACAACACACCAAATGCCTACAAAGAGCAGCACTAATGCACTAAGAATTCCTCAATCAGAGTCTATATGTTCAAAAACTAGCTGCTCATGGGCAATGGAGGAGGCTTATAAAGGAGAAGGAGTCTCCATGAATAGGTAAAGGATGAGCTTTCCCCCAAGATAAGTGGATGGTCAGTCGAACAGACATGCCAGAGAAAGGATGGCGACCTCAACAATGCTAACAACCAAGTCTGGAGGGATCTGAAAGGTTGGCTGTTAGAACAAATTCGCCCAAACAGGATCAGCGCGGGTGAGACACTGGGCTGGCGCACTGACATCGCAGATCAACTATAGAGGAGGTCTGGTCAGCGCTCAACAGGACAAACGGAGGGCGCGCTGTCCGTAAAATTGGACCAGCACGGAAAACACGTGTGCTTCCGCGCTGGCAGCGCAGCAGTTACACTAGCCTCCGCCGGTCAGTGCGGTTATTTAATTAACAGTCGCGATGATTCATTTAACTTAGGCAAAGAGGGTTTTTAGCCATTTCAGGGAGCATGGGGTTAGGTGAATGTGGTTTTATAGCACAGAAGGGAGACTGACATGATGGCAGTGAAATTTTACTGTGTAACAGATGCCCCCTAAAGTATGAAGCCCGAGAGAGTGGGAGGGGTGAAATGCTTTACAAGACTGCTGGACTGGAGCACCACCAGGAAGAACCTGTAGGCAGATACGACTGATATTTCAATTACATGTAGTTTAGGCATGGGCGCAGCCATCCAAAAGACATATGGAAAAAGGTCTGTGGTGTGGAAGCAGCCACCCAGCTGAAGAGACCACGATGATAAGAGGTATGGTCACAGCCATCCTTCAGAAGACTCAGGTATGGTCGCAGCCATCCATCGATGAGTCATGTAATGATGTCCCACAAAATTGCAACCTGGTCCACAATGGATTAGAACCAGGGTCTTGTGCTCCATCCGAATCCGAACAAAGTACAAGTTCAAACATGTGAATATATGTGTCGAAGTCGAACATGCTTGAACGTCGTCTGATTACCAGCCAATGATGAAAGTTGTTAACAGACGCGAGAGGGGCGACCAATGATGACGATGGTCCTCAAGGTACTATAGGTACAATCCACGGCATGTGAATGAATGAGCCGATTTCGAACACCCGCGGAGTCATTCGGTCGGGGGCCAATGATGAAAACCCCGCGTCGAACACGAAGAACCTGCCATTGAGGCATGCAGGCTCCAAGGTACCTGAAGGGAGTCTCTAGGTCACTCCTGGATAATCAGCTGAAGTTGACAGGAAGTGATCTTTATCGATGGTGGGCCATAGTGTTCCCCACATCATCGACGCGAGACGGGCAGAGACAAGGAGGTTGTACTTGCAAAGGTCAACTTCTCTTGAACATATCGGCGGCACAATGATGGATTTGGCAGTATTTGGGGGTCAAATGATCAGAGGTCGTAATGAAAGGACTATGAGCAGATGAATGGCCAAATAGGATAAACCAAACCCATGGAGGCAAAAGTGAAGGGAGATGAGATGTCCCCACCCAGACACGAATGCAAACAGTTCCATGTTCAAGAGCGACATACTGCTGATGACGACGATTACGGTTCTTTTATTTCCCCCACCATTTCTGGCGAGTACCCCGATTATTTTTGGATGACAAGCTTGACGGGGATAGCATATGCTTGGAGAGTGTCATTTCGACGGAGCCCGATGTCATTAAATTTTAACGAGTCTGACAAAGGAAGAACTCGGCGTCTTTTCATGTTTAGAGAGTTTGAAAAGACAGCTGAAAAGGAAACTCCAAGGGGGGTGCTTTTTCGTAAAGTTGTTTCTCTCGAGCCCGAAAAAGTATAAATTGATGCTCGGAAGAACCGCCCGATCATTACGACCGAGGAGTACTTTTCGTAAATAGTGACATCGACCCGAAAAATTAAAAAAGCAATCGATATCACGTCGTTCCAGAACCAATAACGAGCGCGAAACGACAAACACCCAGCAATCTTTATTATTTTAAACGGTCAAAAAAGAGCTTTAAAACGACCGCCTCTCATTCCTTTAGACGAGCTGAGAGGGGGCTCGGTAATCTTTTCTTGTTTCGTGTCGGAAAAGAGCTTAACGACGACATTTTTTGGACCAAGTGTATATGAATCCACCGCGACCTTGCTGGTTCCGAGGACCTGCACAAGACAAATACCCACGTAAACCCATTCGACATGTCGAAAAATCATAATAAAACATGCATTAAGACATAACTAATCACATCCGGATGAGTCCATGGCAAAACTATAGTGAAAACCCACATTTATAAGGAATTTTAACCAAATTTAGAGATTTTTACTATAAATAGGAGGTTTATAAAATCATTTTTACCATTTTACTATTGGAGCTCTGGAGAACGTTGAATTACTACAAAGTTGACAGAGCTGATTCTTCCTCATCCGGACGCTGATTTCCCGACCGTTGCTTCCAGGTAGGTTCCCTTGTCCTGCCTTTCATTTTAGTCCTGTTTTTATGCAAATCCACCGTGGGATTTGGCCGTTTGGCCAAATTATTTAGAAGTTGGAGCGCTCTTGGTCAACGTGGATTTCCCTAGCGGGTCCGCGCTGATCGGGCTTTCCAACACGCAGCTCATTCTGGGTCAGCGCAGAAAAACCATGTCCTCCCGCGCTGACCCAGTGAAAAAGGCACAGGGCGGCCATTTCTAGCGCGACTGTTTTAGAAACAGTCGCGCTGGCGCCGTGACATATCAATTTTTTGATCTTAATTGCTATCTTTCATATGCAATCTTCTAAATGAGTTTTGGGTGACTTTGCAGGGCATTATGGCTTTTACTTGGCAGGAGAGGGACCATGATAACGAGGATGTCGCCGCTTTCGCCGATGCCAGATGCCGCAATGCAATGCGGGCATGCGGTTTGATGAAATTTTTTCTCACTCCGCGATTGAGAGCTCAGCCGGACTTGCTAGAGTTGTTGATCATAGCATGGAACCCAGTGGATGGGAAATTCACCATCCGGGGTCGAGACATTGAGTTCGACTCTACTGATATTTACTTTTTGACTGGGTTGTCTTGCCGAGGCGCGATGCCCATTCTGGAGGGGCAGCGTCCTAGCGGCGAGACGCTAGATCGGCTGATGGCTTGTGTCTACCCACAGGTGGTCAAGACATGGAGCGGGAAATGCAGTATCCCGTCGGTGGGTGTCGGTGAGCTTGCCAACATAGTCCTTCGCACCATACTTTTCCTGGTTACGCGGGTAGCGGGGAGCCTGGCGAACCATGAGGCCTCAAAGGCCAATCTCTTGCTCACTCTGGATTGCTTACAGCCCACAATATTTAACTGGGCGGCGGCTGTGACAAACAGCATGAAGAGACAGCTGAACAACTGCCGACGTGGAGAGTCGAAGTAGTTTGGCTATGGTTCTCTTCTGCTCCCACTGATGTTCGAGCGGGTGCCGGCCCTCCAGCTACAGACCATGGTGCTAGACCCGCCACGCAATCCGTGGGAGACGAGGGCCACCAAGTGGTCTCGGGTCATGCCTCGTGGAGGTGGTGGACGTTCAGTGTCCTGGGGCCTCTGCTTCAGAGAGTGGCTAGAGAGCCAGGTCATTTTTATCGAGGACTGGCCGTATGCCGGTATCGACTTCCGTGGTGACCCAGACATGCCGCTGCTTGCAGGAGAGTAGTGGGATGACGGAGGTATGACACTTGATCTTTTTCATTTTCATTTATATGATGTTTTTTTATTTTTCATGTACATGTCTTAATATATGCTCATACTGTGCAGATGTAGGACCTGTGAGACCCCTCGGCCTAGCTCCAGAGGCACAGAGGGCAGATCAGGGTGCTGGCGCCTTGGCTTTGGCTCCCGTGGGAGGTGACCAGGCGGAGACGGTGATCCGCAACCTGGAGGGGTTGCTAGCAGGAGTCCCTGACTATCAGGGGATCGAGGAGGTCCCTTTGGCTGCGCAGATCCATACAGTGGGTGTGGAACCTAGGATGCACCGCTTATTGAGGCGGGTGGCACAAGCGGTGGCATGCTACAGAGAGCATAACCCACCACAGTAGTCACCTAGGTTTCATTTCTACTGCTGTTATTTTGAGAGACATATGTCTCAGAAGTACTGAGAACGTTTGAGACACATACATTTATTTTTGAGCGCCTTAGTGCGCCACACGATATATAGATATATATATATATATACATGGTGTTTTTATTGTATCTTATGCTTCTTATGTTTATGAATTTACATGTTTCGCAAATGTCTGTCTAATACATAGTTAGCCAATGCATCAGTT